>JARYGA010045613.1:0-62096 GCA_030545235.1 Helianthus tuberosus | reverse complement strand
AGTACCGATTGTGGATGATGTGAATTTTCCACCACTTCGGGCTGAAAATTTTAAGAAGAAAATTGGTAAAATTGAGATATCAAACCAATTTTTCTCAGAAAAGAAAGAATTTGATGTTGAGAAGGTCTTCAATTCCAAAGTTCTTAACATTTTTGGAAAAATGGTTGACAGGAAGGTCAAGGGAGTCAAGGAATTTTACGAGAAGAAAACAAAGAAGCAAGGAAAAGTATCATCCCTGGTTTGTGATTGGGATGGTACTTACTATGAACAGTAAAATTTTAGACTTGCCGGAGCTCCCAAGTTGATAATCGTGGAGCATGAATCGGCATCATTCTTATATTGTTTTGAAAAATTGAAAATTGGTCACAAGTATGACTTGCCGGAACTCCCAGGTTGGTAAGTGAGGAGTAGGTATCGGCATCTTGAGAATTCAACATACATGTGGTATTGGTTGGTAAGCCATGTGGTTGAAAAAGATTTTGTGATACAAGTAGCAAAATCAAGGTCATTAGATTGAACTTGATTGGACTAATCTTACAAGTGGTTGAAAAACAATGTGATAAACCAAACCCTTATCTGCAAGTGGTAAAATAAAATCAACAAAACTTATTTTCCGGAAAAACCATTTGATTAAAACAAACTTAAGTGTTTTGAAATCACAATTGGAAAATATTTTGTTGTAAGGGGGAGTTCTGATTGTTTATGCCAAGTGGATGGCGAATTGAAGTGATTCGATATCGGTTGTCAATTTTCTTGTACAGTTTGTTTTCAAAGTGTTTTAAATGTGTTTGCATTTTAGGGGGAGTAAGAAATTTCTATTTCTGAAAATCCAAAAACATTTGAAAATTTGAAAAAGTCAAAAACATGATAAAATGAAAAAATGAGTTTTTGTGTCAAAGAAGAGGAAATGATAGTACATCAGTAGACAGTTACAGTATGCTAAAGAAATGTAATGATTAAATAGTGTTAAATAGTCTCACTGATGATATGCCGATAGGTTTTTACACATTTAGTAAGCTTTTTCGGGATATAAACTTAAATTCAAACTTGCTTATTTTGTGGGGAACACTACTTGGATATATAGGTAATCCCTGAAATCTCATTTGAAAGGTCCCTCTTTCTGAGATACTAGGTTTTTATGCTCAGTGATATCTGGGGTATTATCCCGGGACTTCTGATTTTGCGGAAGCAATGGCCTAGTCCCCGGAGAATACTTTATTGCTTGCTTGAAATATAGCACCGCCCTCAGCAAAAATGATGAAACAATTAAATTGATAATCATTGTTGTTGTAAAAAAAGATCCTCTAAAGGGGACCCACCAAAAGTCGAGCCGTCATCTCTCTGCTGAACGGAAGTTCTGACCTGAGCTCTCACGGTTTCGCAATTAACCCCTTACAGATATCATCTGTGGTATACTCACCTGTAAGACTGAATATTGGGATCTGGATACGGGAGTATATTCAAGAGGTGGAACACATGAATGAGTTTAAGTCCTTAATACACCTAATTCATATCCTGAATCAGTTGAAATTTGTGTGAGAATTTAAGTGGACCAGTATATCGACAATCTAAGTGAATTGTTTAATTCTCAATGTGTAACTAAGCTCATCGGTACTTGTGACTTGTCATTAACTGATATGATCCTCTTACACAAACTCACAAAAATATTGTATGTAAATATTTCTCTACTGTATTTCTTTCTATGTTCAAAAATCCAAAAAGATTTTCAGTGTGTTTTAGCATAAATTTTGAAAAATACAAAAAGATTTTCGACAACTAATGTTGGAGAGCTGATTTTTAAAATTCCAAGTGCTAAACATGATGAACAAATGGTTTGGGTGAAATTGTTTGAGATGTTTTGAAATGAAATGAGAAAATTTTTGAAATGAAAACGTTATTCCTGCAAATGGTTCATCAAAGTTTAAAATTGTAAAATCATTGTTTGAATATCTTATCCACAAGTGATTCATCAGAGTGTGAGATTGATTTTACAAGTGATCATCAGAAAATTTATTGTTGGGTAGAGTTTTTGTGCAGGATAAAGCCAGGAATCGATTATGAAACTGTAAAAAGTGTGAGTCAGTTTACGATTCTGGAACTGCTGATATTGATGAACTTAAGGATCCAAGAGATCTGATCAAGAGAATTAGAAAGCTTGTGAGCCAGGCTCAGATCCTAGAGATTATCAACATTCGAGGAAGTGATGAAAAGAAAGAGATTGAGGATGCTTTACAGTGTCAAGATACTTCAAAGAGTTCAAGAGGACTAATAAAGACTGAAGATGCAAAGACTCGACACTTTAAGACTCGTCAACATTCGAGGGGGAGTCTGTTGGTGCATGCGTCTGTCGACTTCGTCTTGTATCGAGTCTTATTCATTTTTAGACAGATCAGGGCACAATTTATGAGAAAATGTCAAATATAGGATATGTGGAAGTTTCAAGCGAAATCACAATTGTTAATTTCGCTTGAAGACTGATTTCGCTTGAAACTTAATTCCGCTTGAAGTCAGTTCAAGCGAAATTACAATCCTATATATAGGTGTGTCTTGATTTCATTTGAAATTTTTTCCGGTCAGAGCAACGAAGTGCTGCCGAAGTGTCATCTCGCTGTAAAACGTCATTATATCAATAACATTGACAGTTAAAGTGTTATTTTAACTGAATTGACCTCGATACGTCTGTTTCCGCCTTTCATATTGAGATAAACTCTTCTGATTGACTCCTTTGGGTTTGAAAACGATCCTACACGATCTAATCACTTCGGTATCACGGTTAGTGTCTATCATTATTAGTTGCAAAGATCTTGATGTCGTGACTTGATGTAAAACTAGGGTTTCACTTGTAAGATCGTGAATCTAGAACATGTGACTGAATGTGGTATTAAACTATGTTGAACATTGATGGTTAGAAACCTTAGAATTGATAAACGGATGTATTGTTTGATTGGCTTAATGATTCACATGATAGGTTGTTAATTATAATTTGCATGATAATGAGAGGGAACTGTTATGTCTTGGATGGGTTAGAAGGATTGATGATTGTTCATAATTAGGGTACATGTTCATGGGCAAAAAGGGTTGTTTGATCTGATTGTGAAACTGTCAAATTGTTAGCGTCTGTTACGGCAGAATTGTAACTGACTGTTGAAGCGACGAAAGATGCCCCGACGAAGAACACGGCTCGACGAAGAACATGGTTCTTCATTGACTGGGTTTTGACGAAACACCTGGGTCTTTCGTCACATGCATGCTCGACGAAGAATAGTTCTTCGCTGTGAGGGTCTTTCGCCATGAAAGCTTCCCACGAAGAACTGGTTCTTCGTGGTGATACTGTAAGTGGACAATTAAACAGAACTGTCTGTGATGATGAATATTCATGATTTCAAAACTCTATATGTTGCATGTCAATAATGTTAAATAGGAATGAGAAACTTGATATAAATCGTGTGAGTAGTCAATTCATCTGTTAATGGATTCTTTATGTGATACGCACATAGGATGTGAACTAAATGAGTATTGAATACGTGCTACGTGTTGTGATAAATGCAAACTGTGTAAAATACGTGACTGGGTTGGTTATGAGACTGATTTTGATTGGTAACCACGGTAGGGTTTGGGTTGACCAACTTGGACGGGTAACTTAACATACCGAGCAAATCAAAGGTGAGTTCATCTCTCTTGAGCATGCGTCCCAGTGGGTGGGACAATCAAATGGGTATTCCTGTGAGGAAAAGGTCTTTTGGGTAAAACTGGAATGTTAGATAATACACTCATTTCCTATCACTTTAAGTCCCATCTTATACCGAATAGTTACCTGAGAGGTAACGGGGTATTAGTTGATAGCGCTATTAGGCTTGGCAACCTCACACCGTACCTGAGAGGACAGGGTGAACTAATGACCTTAAATCATGACCAATGCTTAGATAGGGGGCATTGGGGACAGGCAAAACAATCTGGAAGCCATCTTATACGGTACTTGAGTTATTATCAACATTATTAACAATGAACTGAACTAATCACTTGGCAATTAACGTTTTCATAAAACTATGAACTCACCAGCGTTGTCTGATACACTTGTTGCATGCTCGCAGGTCGTTATATACTATGGACAAGGAACTTGCTATCTGGGATTGCTGGAGTGGTCATGGGTCGCACTGCTTGTATATGCATGACTTGTTTACTGATTTCACATACATTTGGTTTTGAAACATTTAAACAGTGATTTACTATTGCTTCCGCTGAAATGTTAAATTTGGATTATGTTATGAATGTTTTATCATTATAAATGGAAACCTTGTTTTATAACTTGATGTTAGTTCAATGTGATTGGTGGCTAGATCCTGGTACGTCACGCGCCCAGCGGGGTCACCGCATGTGGTATTTTGGGGGTGTGACAACTACCCCCTATAAGTCCATAACATTTATCTGACGACTCGAATAACTCGTCCCTAATCATGTTGTTTGGGAATTTATGTTTTAATAACCTCACCTAATTGTGTTTCTACAAAAGTTGTCATTTGTCAACTAGATGAGTAACTGTAAGTCTATGAATTACCATTACCAACTTATTAAGCATTATAAATTGTGGTGAATGTGTAACACCCTGTGTTTCAAAAGTCAAAGTCAAGTCAAGATTGAAGTCAAAGGAAGAAAAGATTGCTAATTGCGATCTGTCTCTCCTTGCTCAAAATCCTGTTTTGACTTCTTTGACTCGTAGTTAGTCTATTTTGTTTTCGCTTTAGTTGTATTATGTGGAGTATCTATTAATAATCGCATAGTAATTGCTATTTATCGCATGTTTAATCACTTTATCGATATCGCAATCGCACTCGCAACTCGAATTACGCATTTTGGTTATTGTTATACGTGTGTGTGTGCCTTATGTGTTACTTGTGCGTGCTTATTTATGTTATATGTGGAAATCAATTGAAACGCAATCGAACTCAATCGCAATCGAATCGCAAACGCTAGATGAATACGAAATAAGGATGCTTGTATGTTGATATAGTAGTTGGGATTAAAAGTAATTTGACTAGGAAACCCTATCACATCGAAACGCTCACAATCGCAATCGAAACAGCAAAACTCGTCGCACCGAACACTCGAACAAGGTGACTGATCGACCAGGCGACCAGTCTAGTTCGTTAGAAAGGTACAAGGCCCGATTAGTGGTAAATGGCAACTCTCAAACTGCGGGCATTGATTGTGATGAGACATTTAGCCCAGTTGTTAAACCGAGCACGATTCGTACTGTTCTCTCTTTGGCGGTTTCTAGGTCTTGGTCGATACGACAATTGGATGTTAAAAATGCTTTTTTTTGCACGGGGACTTAAATGAGACCGTATACATGCATCAACCACCAGGTTTTGTTGATCGTCGTTTCCCACATCACGTTTGTCACTTGAAAAAATCGTTATACGGACTCAAGCAGGCACCGAGGGCATGGTACACACGGTTTGCCAATTTTATTCTTACACAGGGGTTCCGAAGCAGTGCGTGTGACAACTCTTTGTTTGTCTATCATCAGGGGGCTGGTAATATTGCTTATTTGTTATTATATGTAGATGATATTATCCTTACGGCATCGAATGACGCTTTACTTCATAATATCATCTCTACTCTTTCTTGAGAGTTTGCTATGACGGATTTGGGTCGTCTTAATCATTTCTTGGGTATCTCGGTGAAGTATACCGACAACGGCATATTTTTAACACAGTCACAGTATGCTACGGATATTATTGCACGTGCCTCTATGACAGAGTGTAAGCCATGTACCACTCCCGCTGACTTGTCTTCCAAGCTGAGTGCCACTGATGGCCCTCTATTTGTAGACCCCACTTTATATCGTAGCTTGGCTGGTGCATTACAGTACTTGACCTTCACCAGACCTGACCTCTCTTATGCTGTTCAACAAGTTTGTTTATTCATGCATGAGCCACGGGACTCGCACTTTGCCTTCATGAAGCGCATCATTCGGTATATTCAGGGGACCGTTGACTATGGTATTCGGATTATAAAATCCTCCTCCCATTCGCTGGTTGCTTATTCTGATGCGGTTCGGGTGGTTGTCCCGATTCACGTCGTTCTACCTCAGGCTATTGTGTCTTCCTTGGTGACAACCTTCTATCGTGGTCGTCTAAACGACAGCCTACAGTATCCAGGTCGAGTGCTGAAGCGGAATATCGCGGGGTAGCAAATGTTGTGGCAGAGGTTACTTGGATTCGTAATCTGTTATTCGAGCTGCTTATGCCTTTGAAAAAAGCTTCAGTTGTCTATTGCGACAATATTTCTGCCGTTTACTTGTCCAATAACCCGGTCCAACATCAGCGTACTAAACACATTGAGATTGATATTCATTTTGTCCGAGATAAAGTGCGTGTGGGTGACATTCGGGTTTTGCATGTGCCCTCGGCTTTTCAATATGCAGATATTTTTACCAAGGGTTTGTCGCGGCAGCTCTTCCAGTCTTTTCGGTCCAGCTTGAGCGTCTGTCCATCGCCCGCTCAAACTGCGGGGGTGTCTTAGCGATAATTATTATGTATTATTATATGTTTAGTATTATCTTTATTATTGGTGTAGATATTGTAAATATCTCTTGTATTTTTAGATGATTGTATTTTCCCCTATATAAGGGGTTCCAGTTATTCAATAACATCATCAAGATTTTACACCATTGCAATCTTTCAGAAAGAACTTGTAATTTGAAAAATCAAGCTTGTAAATAATGAAAACAAGTTAACGATCGAAAAAGAAATTTAATGAGTGTTCAAGCGGTTCTCATGTGCCATCCTGAAGTGTTGTTAGTGTTATATAAACGGGTATTTTGAGTAATAGAAAATCTTTACAATTGTAATTGAAATCATCACACCCCGAAAACCCAAATTTGTAACCACTATCGCCACTTAACCGATATACATTGTGAACAACAAATGTTCCTATAACTTGGTATTGTGTGTTTGGTACACATACATAAAAGTGTACACTACCAATGAAGCCGGAAACTAGCAGCCTGCATGAGTGGATGAGCAAGATAAGCTCCAACAGTCAAACCAGTAATAGCTAGATATGGTAACCTTATAAACTCCTTGTAATAATCTTTTGGCAACTTTTGACGCCCATTGAGGATAGCTGCAAATGGGACCACACTTGTTCGACTTTTAACGATGTCAAAAGCTTCACCGTATCTAATCTTCAGCCTCCTGTCTCCATTCCATGCACCAAACAGATGATGCCCGATTAGCCCAGCTGATGCAGCTACAGCCACAGAGTTCCCGATCCATATTGTGTGAGCTATGCACCACATCACCTGTCCTACCAACTGGAAAAACAGCCCGAAAGGGGAGGGTCAGGTGGGTTACGTAACGGGTCAATAGGGATTCATGTCAGATGTGGTACTTTTTAGCATGGGTCAAC
The DNA here is from genome assembly GCA_030545235.1 of Helianthus tuberosus. Taxonomy (NCBI): domain Eukaryota; kingdom Viridiplantae; phylum Streptophyta; class Magnoliopsida; order Asterales; family Asteraceae; genus Helianthus; species Helianthus tuberosus. The sequence goes on along the minus strand of JARYGA010045613.1, from coordinate 54,683 downwards.
TTGGGTCCAACTGACCCACAAGCACCTATCGTCTTTTCTTCTTTTTTATAAACAATTAATGTTCTAAATATGAATAAAAAACTGACTGCCTAAAAAGACAAGAGTTTGTAACTTTTTGCCATTTTCATCCAAACCACTAACTTAGTTTATTTTTTCTGTTAAGTTAAGGATATTTGGATGAAACTGGCAAATATAAAACCACATGGACGATTTTGGCAATTTACTCAAACTCTTTTAAATTTCGTTTATTTAATTAATTTTTTACATATATAATAAAAAGAATATACATGCAATTTTTATATGAAAAAAAATAATAGCTTTGTCACAAAATTTTTATAAATTTTCTTCCAACCACTAACTAAGTTAATTTTTCTATTAAGGCGAAGGATGTTTATAAACTAAGACATAAATTAATTTCTAATTTTTTATATAGATCAGTTTTATAAAAATAAAATTTATTTAAACCTCTAAATTTTATAAACTAAAATGCTGGTGACCTTATTGAAAAAAGGTCAAATAAAAAAAATCTTATCATATGTACCAAGTTTATAATTCATCTTCTACTTTTTTAAATTCGCTCCTAAGGAAAAACAGAAGCCAGTGCCCCACCCCCTCTATCAAACAAAGTATCGTTACCAAACCTTAAAATTACCCACCAAATTGTAATTATAATGCTATGAACCAAAAGTTTCTTTACTCAAGCCACTCAGAATAAGTATTAGTTAGTTACCCTCATAATCTTAATTAAATAAATATCTTATTTCTACCAACATATTTCCTAGGTGCTCAACACATTTAAAAAATATGTAACGTTTTACAATTTTTTTCTATCTCTACAACTGATATATATTAAAAGTTGTAATTGATTGTTATGTGTTGCACACTGAAGAAACACTAGATAATTGACCGGAATTAAATTAACTAGGGGGTTTGAATCCGCATAAAAAGGTGGGTTTCTCTCGTTTGATCCAATGGAACAGTCCTTCTTCTCCGGTAAACTCTGCAAAACAAAGCACCGTTAGCCTCGTCAAGGGGAGAAAAGGGGTTCTCTCCTTGACCCGACTCCGATGTGAGAATAAGTATGTGTTTATGAAGAAGAAGAAGAAGTATTGAAGAAGTGTGTGTAACTTGAATTTCGTACCTGAATGGTTCTCATATTTATAGCCGAGAGTTTTTGGGCGGGAAAACCCGTTAATGAAATGTTGACGGAAGACGCTAACCCCGTAAGCGGTTGTATTTCTTTCCGTTAAGTTTCTTGATCCGACGTGAGTGCACACGGATCGTGTTTTAGATCTATGGCTGGGGATTCGCCACGTGGAAAGTGATCAAGTGGAGATTTCTCTCCAATGACATGCTACCGTCGTGATTTCAGGGATGCCTGAGGTGCTGACATGTGTCCAGACGGTTGTAACCGTTTAGTGGAACACGACTGGGTTTTTCTAGAAGATTACTGCTGTAATCTGGTGTGACTCCTTATCGTATGGAGTCGGCTGAATGAATAATATCCAAGTCTGGATATTGAGCGGAAGTGTTTATTTTAGGATTTCCATCCTTTGTTTGTGGAAGAAAGCGCAAGGATTTATGATTTCCTTTGGGCGCGCAAGTGTTGACTGTTGATTGTTTCTTAAGCCTTTCTTTTATAAGACCAGTGCGCGGACGCGCAAGGTAAAAAGAGAGCTTAAAGACGAGGTTGTGGTATGGTCCCAAGTATTTATTATGCGGTTTTTGGGACCTTACCCCTTCAAGTCCCCCCGTCTAGTGTTGCACTTATGCAAGTAAGTGGAGCACTGGACTTATAAGAGGGAAATGCTCTTTGGCGCGAAAATAGGGAATCTTCTATGAGAAGATTATTATTATTATTTTTTTTTTTTTTGAGGGAAATTGTGATTTTTCCCTTTTGTAATTATGAGCTGACGTTTGGTGACGTCAGTTTGTAATAAGAAATTTGTATTTGCGATATTTTACCTTTTTACATCGGGATACGTAATGGCGCTTGTCAGACTTCATTAATGGGGATATGACCCTGGTTCCTGTAGCGCCGTTCGGATGGGATGTTTTCCTGACAACTAATCATGGTAATCAAGTTTTTCCTTTTCCCAGAGTCTTGTTCCTCTTTGTATATATATTTTGGGGATGTTTGTTTGCTTTCTTATTTTGGAGAATATGAAGACGAGAAGTTCCGTTCGTAGTCGTCGTCTTCTGGATATGTTGAGACTTTTCGAAGCTGCTGAAGGCCTCTTGCTTCTCGCCAGTTCTCCGCCTTTAATGGTTATCGGAGCAAAAGATCCGTTCGACCCTATTTCTCCGGTGGTTGCTGGTTCTGATTGTGAAGTTTCTCAACGAAAGGGTGACGTTGATGATGGTGTCGTTGTGCTATCTGCTGATGATTTGGTGGCCCATTTTCTGATGATTCGGAAAGGAGGATGCCAGTTGGTGTATCAACGTCGGAGGAAACGCCGGTTTGATCAGGTGCCGGTTACTGGTGGAGACCCTGCTGTTGAGTAGGTTAGGTTTGGGAAACTGCGTATTCCCTTTTTTTGATGTTTATGTTGGTCTACCAAAAACTTTTTGAAGATCACTGTCGTGATCGTTGTGAATGGTTGTTTATACTGCTTTTTTGATGATATGTATATTTTGGATGCACTGTTGTGCATATAAGTTTGTGTTTAAATTACAATATGTTGCATATGTTTAATTGCTTTTAGTAGGTAGGGCGAATGAGAAATGGTATTGTGCTCATGTGTGAACGTTTGTCTTTAAAAGGCGTGTTAGTTTGCCTTGTTCAGACTGTTCATGAGGTGTACAATGTCTACCACAACGTTTTCGCGTAAACCAAAAGAATTATATGCAATTTGTAATAAACAGTAATATGAGTAAAGATGATGTTTTTATTGATAGGAGTGCAAGGCTCGCAATACAAAGGATAATAAAGAAATACATTGTCTGTATGCTTTCATTTTTGTGGACTGGTTTGACTTATATGTAACACCTGAGCAGCTGCTGCGCGTTCCAGGTGCGGGGAACTAGTGTCCCATCAAGTCTTTTTAGGGTGTATGCCCCTTTGCCTAAGACCTCATTGATGATGTATGGTCCTTCCCATTTTGGTGCTAATTTGCCTGGTTTTTCCGCGTTGGAAGCCTCATTGTCGCGCAGGACAAAGTCACCGGGAGTAAATGTGCATACGCGGATGCGCACGTTGTAGTATTTTTCGAGTTTGGATTTGTACCTTGCTTCTGTGATGGCGGCATTCTCGCGCCTTTCTTCGAGAAGGTCTAAATCCAGTCTTCGCTCTTGCTCGTTGTTTTGTCTTTCCATAGCTAGCATGCGTGGTGATGGAAGACCGATTTCTGCTGGTATTACCGCTTCTGACCCATAAACCAGGCTGAATGGTGTTTCTCTGGTGCTGGTTTTTGGCATGGTGCAGTGAGCCCATAAGATGCTGGGGAGTTCATCGACCCATCCTCTGCGCGCTGTCCCGAGTCGCGCTTTTATGCCATCGACAATCTGTTTGTTAATACTTTCTACCTGGCCGTTTGCTTGTGGATGTGCTACAGAGGCAAAGTTGTGCTCGATCTTCATTTCTTTGAACCATTTTTGCAGATCATCTGAGGCGAAGTTGGTGCCATTATCAGAGATGATGCGCAATGGTAGTCCAAATCTGCAAATAATATGTTCCCATATAAATTTGCGAATTACCATTGCTGTTGTTGAGGCTAATGCTTTGGCTTCAACCCATTTTGTGAAATAGTCGACTGCTACAATGATGAATTTTACTGCGCCTGGCGCGTCAGGGAATGGACCAACAAGATCGATGCCCCATTGCTGAAAAGGCCAGGCGGAGGTGACCGGAACGAGCGGGTTCTTTGGTCGGAGTGTTTTTGGGGCGTGGCGTTGACAGGCTGCGCATCTCCGTAATAATTCTACTGCGTCCACGTGCATTCCCGGCCAGTAGTATCCCGCGTTCATTATTTTTGCCACGACCATGCGCGGCCCTGCGTGTATTCCGCATAAACCCTCGTGGATTTCTCTAACCAAGTATTGTGCATCTGTTTTGTCAACACAGCGCAGTAATGGTCCCATAAATGACTTTCGGTATAGAACGCCATCCGCCATTTCATAGTTTATTGCCTTGTGTTGGATTTTGTGGGCTTCTGCCTTTTCTTCCGGGAGCTTTCCGTGTTGTAAGTATAAGATGATCAGAGACATCCAGGATGGACTCCCGACTTCTATAACGTTCACTTGTTTGAGATGAACGGAAGGATTAGATAATACCTCGATACGCACTTCTTTTGCTAAGTGCTTGAAGCTGGTAGCGGCCAATTTGCTTAGTGCATCCGCGTGCTTGTTTTCGCTTCTGTTTATATGGTTAACTTTGAACGTCTGGAATTGGCTGATTAACATTCGCGCTTGTTCAAGGTATAATGCCATAGCTTCTCCTTTTGCATCATAATGCCCATTAACTTGTTCGGCCACTAGTTTTGAATCGACGTTAGCTTCGAGTTTCCTTGCCCCCATTTTAAGCGCTAAGTGGAGACCTGCTAAAAATGCTTCATATTCAGCTTCATTATTCGTGCTTCGGAAATCCAAGCGTATGGCATAGGTAAGTTCATGATCATCGGGACTGACTAATCGAAGGCCTGCGCCGGCTCCGTCGTCATTGGAAGCTCCATCTGTGTGCAGAGTCCAAACTCTATCATCGAAAACAGGAACGGGATTCTGGATTGCCTCGCACTCTTGGACTTTGTCAATGGGAACTTCTGTGGCAAAGTCCGCCAGAACTTGCCCTTTGATTGCTGGTCTTGGTTTGTACATGATATTGTATCCTCCCAGCTCAATGGCCCACTTAGCCAATCTTCCCGCTACGTTAGGTTTGGATAAGATTTGTCCTAAGTGGTAATTGGTGAGAACTGTGATGGCGTGACCCGAAAAGTACCGTCGTAAGCGCCGTGATGCGTGTACTAGTGCTAGGACCAGCTTTTCTATCATTGAATAGCGCGTTTCTGGGCCAGTGAGCATCTTGCTTATATAGTATATTGGAGTCTGAATGCTTTTGCGTTCCACCATTAAGACTGCGCCTACTGCTACTTCTGCAGCAGATAAATATACGATCAGTGGTTCCTTTTCTCGTGGCGCTGTCAGCGTTGGTAACTGAATTAAACATTCCTTCATTTGCTTGAAGGCTGTTTCCGCTTCGGGTGTCCACTGGAAGTGGGTTTTCTTGGCGCAGTTTCGCAGCGTGCTGATGAATGGGTATGATTTTGCCGCATGATTTGCTAAAAATCTGTTCAAGGCTGCTAGACGTCCGGCGAGCCTTTGCATTTCTTTTACTGTTGCGGGTGATGGCATTAACTGGATTGCCTGCACTTTCTCCGGGTTTACTTTAAAACCGTCTCTTGTGACTATGAAGCCCAAAAATTTTCCTTCTTCCATCCCGAAGGAACACTTTGTTGGGTAGAGTTTTAAGTTTACGTTGCGCAAAGAATTGAACGTGCGCTGGATATTTGCGAGCATTGTTTCTTCCTCGTGACTCATGATGATGAGGTCGTCCATGTATACCTCGACTGTTTTGCCTATGTCTCCTCTGAAGACCGTGTCCATTAGGCGCTGGTAAGTTGCGCCTGCATTGCGTAAGCCGAAGGGCATTTGTGTGTAACAAAAGATGCCTTTATCTGTGCGGAATGCAGTCTTGTCCTCGTCTTCTTCTTTCATCTGAACCTGATGATAGCCTTTGTAACAGTCAAGAAAGCACTTCCATCTGAATGATGCTAGAGAGTCGACTTTTTTGTCTATCTCAGGAAGCGCGTAGCAATCTTTTGGGCACGCTTTATTCAGGTCTTTGAAGTCGACGCACATCCTCCATCCACCACTATTTTTTTGGACCATTACTGGGTTAGTGACCCATGTATGGTATTGAACCTCGCGTAAGATTCCGGCATTAAGTAACTCTGTCACCTGCTCGTCCATGGCTTTTGCTTTTTCTTCACTGAAGTTGCGCCTTCCCTGCGCAACAGGCTCTGCTGAAGGTTTGATATTCAGGCAATGTTGTGCTATATCGCGTGGGACCCCAGTCATGTCTGCTGGACACCAGGAGAATATGTCTTTGTTGTTAGACAGCAATTCTTTTAATTGTATCCGAGTTGTTGGGGAGATGGCATGTCCCAGCAGAATGGTCTGTTCTGGATACTTATTGTTCAGAACCCATTTCTCTGGCTCATTTGATGCTGAGGGTTTGGCCACTTTTGCTGGTGGCTTATCGTCCACGTACATGACCTCTTTACTTGAGTATAGAATTGCCACTCCTGTTTATGTTGGAAATCCACATGCAGCATGTGGAATAGAAGTGATCATGCTGAATTCTCTCTGTGATCTTCTCCCAAGCAATACATAATGGCGTGATGTTGCTGGCATAACCATGAAATTTACTGTGACTGTACGCGAATGTTCGCCATCAGATAAAGTCACAGGGAATGCTATTTGCCCTAACGGGAATACAGCTTCATTACAAAATCCGGTGAGAGGAAAATCAACCGGCTCTAGGCGTGCTTTGTCTTCTGGATCGAGCTGTTTGAAGCACTGCTCGTATATGATATCCATCGAGCTTCCTGGATCTATAAACATATAGTTCGTTCGATAATGGCCGAAGATGCCAGTAATAATTACTGGTCGCTCTTCCTGAGGGCCTCCAGGAACCACAGGAAACACAACTTGCTGTTCCCTCCAATACTGATCATGACATCGTTTGTTTGGCCTTCGTGAAGGGCCTCCTTGTACCATGTTTATGTGTTTTGGTTTAGCTTTCTGATGGCTGATATCTCTGGATTGTTGACGTATCTCATTGTAACTGTTAGATTGGATGTCCTCCTGACAGGGTGTTGGTGGGACCAATACTACAGTGTCAATTTCTCCACCAGATCTAGATTTGGCGATTTGTGTGAAAATTGTGTTTAAAGCAATCTGGCATCTGTTAGACCAGTATTCTGGAGATCTCTCTGTGAGTTGATCTGATGAATTCTTTCCGTCTGAATGACTGTTGCTTTCGTTTATTCCCATGATTCCGTCGATCTGGGTATTTTGGGTTGTAGAACCCTGGTACTCAGATCGAGGACCTGATGGGTGAGATGATGAATTCTCTGTCATGTGAAAACAGAAAACGAGGAAACTGAATAGAAACGAGACAAAACTGAAGAAACAAAGGAATCGGTGGGCGCCAATGAAGAAACACTAGATAATTGACCGGAATCGAATTAACTAGGTGGTTTGAATCCGCATAAAAAGGTGGGTTTCTCTCGTTTGATCCAATGGAACAGTCCTTCTTCTCCGGTAAACTCTGCAAAACAAAGCACCGTTAGCCTTGTCAAGGGGAGAAAAGGGGTTCTCTCCTTGACCCGACTCCGGTGTGAGAATAAGTATGTGTTTATGAAGAAGAAGAAGTATTGAAGTAGTGTGTGTAACTTGAATTTCATACCTGAATGGTTCTTATATTTATAGCTGAGAGTTTTTGGGCGGGAAAACCCGTTAATGAAATGTTGACGGAAGACGCTAACCCCGTAAGCGGTTGTATTTCTTTCCGTTAAGTTTCTTGATCCGACGTGAGTGCACACGGATCGTGTTTTAGATCTATGGCTGGGGATTCGCCACGTGGAAAGTGATCAAGTGGAGATTTCTCTCCAATGACATGCTACCGTCGTGATTTCAGGGATGCCTGAGGTGCTGACACGTGTCCAGACGGTTGTAACCGTTTAGTGGAGCACGATTGGGGTTTTCTAGAAGATTACTGCTGTAATCTGGTGTGACTCCTTATCGTATGGAGTCGGCTGAATGAATAATATCCAAGTCTGGATATTGAGCGGAAGTGTTTATTTTAGGATTTCCATCCTTTGTTTGTGGAAGAAAGCGCAAGGATTTATGATTTCCTTTGGGCGCGCAAGTGTTGACTGTTGACTGTTTCTTAAGCCTTTCTTTTATAAGACCAGTGCGCGGACGCGCAAGGTAAAAAGAGAGCTTAAAGACGAGGTTGTGGTATGGTCCCAAGTATTTATTATGCGGTTTTTGGGACCTTACCCCTTCACACACCAATGACGTTTTCTCTTTATAAAACTGATTTATATAAAGAAGCTGTAAATTAATTTCTGTCTTAATTTATAAATTTTAAAACATCCTTCACCTTAACAGAAAAAATAAACTGAGTTAGTGATTTTGATGAAAATTTATAAAAATTATGTGACACAACTTACTAACGTTGAGGGCAATTTGGTACAAAAGTGTCATTTTAGACGGAAATGGCAAACCTGCCCAAACCTCAGGGACGATTTTTGCAATTAACTCCAAATATAAATGTATCAAATAATATAATAAGTATAATATTATTTAATATAGTTAGAGATCAAACGTATAATTTCAAATTTAATTAATAGTAAATTACTTTTTGAGTCCATATGTTTTAATGGTTTTAACCACTTGAATCCAAAATCAAAAAGTTTAACACCTTGAGTCTCTAACTGATCATTCACACCCTCTGTAAAAAATACAAAAAACCTTTTGTAAGATTGAGTTCTCTAAGTTCTTACAACTCGTAAAGGTTTTCATTTTATCCTAACCGTATATATTTGTTAAGATAAAATATATTATTTGAATATAAACAATAATTGCTAATAAAGTATCAAATCACATGTACAAGTAACAAAAATATAATTGTTCTTTTGTTTTACTAATTTATCTAAATAAGTCATTTCACTAATAAGAATTATATACAAGTTTATAATTTACATTTCCGTCATTCAACCCGTGTAATACACGGGGTTGTAAGATAGTATGTAATATAGAGGTAGAGACGATAAAAAACTAACTTCTTTTATTTTTGAATAGTTAAAGTACACCATGTGATTTTTTACGTTTTTAAAAATAATCAAAATTTGAAAGTTAGGATCTATTATTTCTCCTTCTAGGTGCATAAAATATACATCTATCTTATAGACATTGGATATAAAGTAGTTAAACGAGTCGTATTCATGTTTAAAATTTTTGTTGTTCGCGTTATCAGATACATGTTAAACCTGTTAAGACACGATTTGCCAGCCCTAGTCTACCCCATAAATCTAAATCTAAAATACTTGCTTACTCAAGTTTAAACTTGAGATCTCCTCTCTAAAAGACATATATGCCTTTACATGGTAGGTTAACCATAAAAACATATATATTTCGCTTTAGCTGGCTATGTAAACAACTAGGGATGAGCATTTGGTACTGGGTAGCGGTACCGGATTTCCCGTACTGATTTTTTCGGTATCAGTGCCCACTTTTTGACATTTTCAGTATCGGTACTAGTAAAATACCGAATTTTACCTTCAAATACCGGTACCGGTACCTAGTTTTGACGAATTTCTGTACCGGTACCAATTCGGTATCAGTACCACGCTCATCACTATAAACAACCCCTTCACTGTTAGAGCATTCACAATAACTCCACTATATCTTCCCCTATTTTTAAATTTTAGGGTAAATGACTAAAAATCATCTTTTTTTTTCTCTCCACATCAAACCACCATATCTACACCGTATATTTATAATTTGCAAAATTGTGACACTAGTTTTTATATATAAAAGCTACTATTCATCTTTCATCAGATTATTGAGAGTACATAAAAACAAGGAATATAATAAAATAATTGTTTATGGGTAAGAAAAAGATGAAAATGATGGATGAGATGTGAGAAGTTCTTTAAAACAAGAGAAACTTTGAAAATCTTTAAAACAAGAGAAACTTTAAAAAGTGACAGTTTTAGTTAATTATAGGGTAAAATATGGTAAAGCAGCTGTGAATGCTCTTAAACTACACAAGTGTGGTTGTCACAGCTATCTTTAAAAACGATTTTGTATATGCTTAAATATGATTTTGTATAGAAATACAACGCTCCCCCTATAGCTTTCATATTTTAAATTCTAACAAACGAGTAAGATCTTTTTTAGAAGGGAAAATAATATTCCATTATAGAAATGTTGGATCATATATAGCCGCAGGCTAACAGGCCTAGGACCAAAGGCATCCATCCATCCCTATCATTCCTGCTAATACTATGGTTTTGGTTTAAGCCTTGTATAAGGATACTCACTCTAGTAATACAACTAAGTCAACTAACCATACCATCTAACATCGCAATTTTTAGGGTAGTGATACGCGGAAACGATCAACACACGCACAAACGATATAAATGCGAAAACGAAAATAACCAACACAAAATTTTATGTGGTTCGGTTATGATGTAAAACTACATCCATTATCCATTGGTACTCGGTTTTGAGCAAATATGGGCCCTATTTAATGAAACTGGTTTTGTTTTCCTTGTCGTCAACCTGAGCCCAAGCCCAAAGCCTTCGCAAACCCAATAGTAATCAACAAAATATACCCAATATAACATGTGAGTTGTTTTGAGACTATAGGTAGGGTCGTTACTCCCTGTCCCCGAGACGAAATATAAAGAAGTACTCATCAAGTAATGAAGCACGCATGTTTTGCAAAAACACTTCTAGGATTTAGAACATAAAACAAAGATAAAATAATAACATATACCAAAACACTAATAATATATAGTACATGCCAAAAGAAGTGGGTGCAATGGTTTTTAACACAACAAGTTAATAATGCTAAAATTGTAGCCTAAAGTTGATTATTTAGGTCACTCTCGGAGAAGTAGCCCGTCAAGTATTATATATATAATATCAACATGCGATTTTTTCAACATGCTGACTTTGGATTTTTTTTGAACAACATGCGAATTTTTTTTAACATGCGAAATGTTTTTTTTTTAACATGCGATTTCTAGTTTTTTCCACATGCGAGATTTGCTTTATGGGGTTATAACATGCGAACTTGAGATTGCGTACGCTCATACGTTAAAACAAAATGTACAATACACTTCACTATATATATATATATATATATATATATATACTAGGTTAAAACCCCGTGTATTACACGGGTTGCATAAATATAATTTTATATAATAAATAATAAAATGATATATTTAAAAAAAAATTGTATATTGCACGTGTTGAATAAAATATAATGTTATATGTTAATACAAATAATCATAAGATTTATCTTTTAAAAATGAACATTGATATACTATTTACTTATTATAACATTTTACTTTGTTCATTTTATTTTGCATAATTTAATTTTATATAATAAATAATAAAAAAAGATATGTCTTTAAAAAAACTCATATATTGCTCGTGTTTAATAAAATATAATGCCATATGTTAACATATAAAGTTGTCAAGATTTATCTTTTAAAAATGAACTTTAATGTACTATTTACTTATCATAATATTTACTTTGTTAAATATGTATTATTAACTAATTTTTTGTTTAAAATTATTATTATTATTATTTAATATGATCATAATAAAAATAAACGTTTATATTCTTATCTAATTTTGTCTAAAATTATTATTATTATTATTATTATTATTATTAAATATGATCATAATAAAAACAAATGTTTATCCTTATCTAAATATTTATTCTTATCTAATATTTTTGTTTAAAATTATTATTATTGGCGAGGAGCTGCTGGATGCAGGAAATAGAATCCGAGATGTGGGAAAGAGGATATCATGGAAATACGACGAGAGGGAACGTCGCTTTTAAAATACCAGCTGACGGGGATGGTGTGACTGTGTGGTGGTGGTTGTATAATAACAAAATAATAATAATAGTAATAAAAATATAATCCTGTAAAATAACTTAAAATAAAACTCTTGTAAGATAACTGGTGTGTACGGACGCATAGTAATATATAAAATATGGAAGTCGAAAAATCGACAGTTTTGGCTATACGTGTGACGTGATTTTTGTGCGATTGTTTTGCATTTAGTCGTTATTTATTTTATGCTAATAACTTATATATATTAATTACCAGATGGAACACGCTGATAATGACCCAGTTAACGAGGTTAATCAATCTGAGCAAAACAATGAAGATCATTTTCTTAATAGGCAAGACATAGAAAACATCGTCGCTCAAGGAATAGCCAATGCTATTCCGGCAATCGTCGCTGCGGTTAAAAGTCCTGTTGAGCCTTCACAAGCTCACCCTAGTAAACGCACGCGCGACGATGATTTCAGTAATAGTGTTAACGGAGGCGGCGATAACGACAACTTGATTCAAGCCCCGATACTTAAGAGAATGAAAGCTGCAACGCCTGGTTGCACTTACAAGGAATTTCTTGCTTGTAAACCTGTCAAGTTCGCAGGCAATGAAGGGGCAACTGCTGCACTGCGTTGGTTGGAGAAAACCGAGGCAGTAATTAAAATAAGTAAATGTGCCGAGGAGGATAAAGTCATGTATGCTTCTCATCTTTTCAAGGAAGAAGCATTAGAATGGTGGAATACGGTATTACAAGCTAAGGGAAGTGACATGGCCTATGCCATGAGTTGGGAAGAATTTAAGTGTCTGGTGGAAAGGAAATTCTGCCCTGAATATGAAAAAGAACAAATGGCGAACAAATTCCTATGCCATCGAATGGTGGATGTTGATTGCCGAGGGTATACTTTGAAGTTTTTCGAATATGCTCGAATTGTGCCTACTCTGGCTTCGCCAAAACCGGTACTTATCTCTCGCTATATTTGGGGTTTAATTAGCGAGATCCGTGATATTGTCAAAGCTGCGAGGCCCCGCACAATCGATGATGCGGTGGAATTAGCTAACACTTTGACTGACGGACTGGTGCGTACGCGAGAAGAAAACCGGAAGAGAGAATTGGCTCAGAAAATTACCCAAGGATTTTGTGTGGGTAATAATGGCAATTTCAAGAGAAAGGGAACTGGATCATCTTCCACTCCGTCGTTCTCCAGGAACTGTAAAAAGAAACATTTTGGAAAATGTAATGAAACCTGCAACTTCTGCAAAGCTACAGGACATCGTGAAGAAGATTGCAGAAAGAAAACAAAGATCTGCTACAACTGCGGCGAAGCTGGCCATTTCAGACCAGAATGCCCTAAATTGGTCAAACCAGCAGATAACAAGGCAAAACCTGCTGAAGGGACTAACAAGAAGAACGCAAGAGCCTTTCAATTGACTACGCAGGAAGCCGAACTGATTCCTGGCGTAATAGCTGGTACGTTCCTAGTCATGACGTTTATGCGAAAGTATTATTTGACTCTGGTGCAAACCAAAGTTTTATTAATACTTCATTCTGCCAAGCTCTTAAGCAACCTTTAACGAAACTTAGGCAAGTTTTTACGGTAGAAACGGCAGACGGGAACTCTGTTAACATAGATACGGTTTTGCAAAAAGAAACTATAGAACTTTCAGGTCATAAATTTTCTGCAACCCTGTTACCCATGAATTTAGCTGGATTCGATGTCGTGTTAGGAATGGATTGGTTAGTAGCCAACCATGCTCGAATCCTTTGTGATAAGAACTCTATAGAAATCCGTGCACCCACAGGAGAAGTAATTATGATTACAGGGGATAAGCCACGTAAGTCAATGAAGTTCATCTCAGTAATGAAAGTTGCTAGTTATGAACGAAAGCAAGGAATAGTGTATATAATTTCGGTAATCATTAGCACTAAGGGTAAGGAACTTAAGGAAATTCTCGTAGTATCAGAATACTCGGATGTATTCCCAGAAGAACTACCAGGATTACCACCAGATAGGGAGGTAGAATTTAGAATTCATTTGATTCCTGGAACTACACCTGTAGCTAAAGCACCTGTTGGGATTGAACCCTACCAGAGGAACAGATAATAAAAGCCAAAACTGGATCAGAGCAGTGGATCCAGAATAAGCAGATGTCACATACAAGTCTCTCCCCTTGAAAGTGATTTCAACATCTGCTGACCTCCTATCTACTGATCGTGCAAACTGCTGACCTACAACTGCTGATCAATTAAAGGCCTGATGAAAGACTAAAGTTCTGCTGTTCAATCTACTACCTTGAGTCAGGCACTACTGTTCCGGACAAGTACTGCTGGGTTCACAGCAGTGGAGGGATGCAGCAGTTGTTTATTCTGTCTTTATGTAATGTAATGTAATAGTAGTTGTTAGCATAACAGTGTTTGTATTGATCAGAGGTTAGAGTTTGTTAGGAGGTTAGATGTCACTTTCATGGTGGCGTCAGCTTAGATGCTCAGTAGTTTGCTAGTGCCTATAAATAGAACAGTGCTCTGTACTGTTCTATTAGCTCTTTGCAATACCGTCTTCTTTGCACGAACAAACACTGAGCTCTGGCTGAGGGGGAGTTTGTATTAAACATTGCATTGTAATCGTTGTTGAAATTAAATTCAATCTTTCGGTTCTTTGTGAAAAGTGTTTGATAAAAGCAATACTCTCGTTTGATTGTATGCAAAGTTTGCTTCCATCTTAATTCCGCTGCACAACTCATCCATCTTCATTCTAATTCAAACGTAAAATACAATCAATACCAAACTCAGATCCAACAATTGGTATCAGAGCTTGGACAGTCAAATTTGATTTAACAATCATTTTGACATAAATAGTTAAGCTCATAATCATTGATATCGATAGTTTGTTCGGTTTGTTGAAAAACAGAGTAAGGTTTAATCACCATTAAAGTTGATTAATCAGTGCCTGTAAAATAACCAGGATGACGTCACAATCACAAGATGATAAGAATAACATTGGCTCGCTTTTTAAACCACCTATGCTTAAACGTAATGAATACAACATCTGGGAGAGAAGGATGGGTCACATCCTTGCTCAACAGAACACTGGATGTTGGAGGTCTGTTGTTTTTGGTCCCCATGTTCCTATGGTGCCAAGTGCTGAGGACGCAAAGAAGTTCGTTCCTAAACCAACTGAAAACTATACTGAAACTGATTTTCAAAAGTTCGAACTCGATGCCAAAGCATTTAGCATCATAGCATCCGCATTACCCAATGAGATCTATGCTGGACTGTTACACTGTAACAGTGCCAAAGAGCTATGGGATGCGTTGAAGGAACAGTTTGGTGGAACAGAAGAAGTCATTGAGAACAATAGGGAAATCCTGAATCAGCAGTATGAAACATTTTGTCACATCAAGGGTGAATCACTGACTCAGCAATTTGAGCGATTCAGTTGTCTCATTAGTGAACTAAGGCTTGTTAAAGTAACTTTTCCAAATTCAACTCAAAATAGCAGGTTCCTTAGATCACTACCAGAAAAATGGGACACCATAGCTTTTGTCACTAGAAACTCTGCTGAGTTCAAAGATCTGACCCTGACCCAACTTCATGGTAGACTCCTGACCTATGAAAAGGAGTTGAACCAGAAAAAGAAGTTGCAATAGTCTGGAAAAGTTGCTGATGATTATTCATTCGGTAGCACAACTCTTTTTGGTCAGGAAGAATCTGGTAGCAGTGGTAAGGAACAGGGTTATGATCACTTCATTGATATAACTGTTGGTGGAAATTTTAACAACCCTGATCCTCACTCTGCAAATTATGCTTTTACTGCAAACGGTGAAAACCAGATGTCAGATAATTTGTGCTTTGAACTCAATGATTTGCAACATTTTGATCCCACTGACTTAGAAGAGATGGACATTTTGCATCAGTTGGCTTTGCTTAGTGTCAGAACAAGCAAATTCTACAAAAGAACAGGGAGAAAATTCCCAGGTTTACATGGGAATCTCAGGGTTGGGTTGGATAAATTGAAAATCAAGTGTTACAAGTGCAATAGGCTAGGTCATTTCGCTAGGGAATGCAGGAGTCAAACTACTGGTCCTATAATCACTCATCCTAGTTCAAACCCTAGACCTCAAAATCAAAGCACTGTGCACTATACCCAATATACCCCTGCAGCTCATGTTAACACTGCTCATTATGCTGCTGCCTCTGTGCCTGTGCATTATGTCCAAACCACTGTACCACAAATTCAGTACGTGCAAACCCCTGTCCCTCAGGCACAAGTGCAAACTGTTGCACCTCAAACAGCTGCTCCAGCAGCAGTACAACCAGATTAGCAAAGCTTCTTCACTCAAGGCTTTGTTGACTGGAGCAGTATGCCTGATGAGCTTGGTGATGAAAATTTTGCACTCTATGCCTTTAATGAACCTTCTAATGATGAATTTTGTTTGATGGCATTAGAGTCAATACCAGAGGGGATTGAAACTGAAAGTGAACAGGCATCCTTTTGGGTACCAACAGGTGATTGGTCAAGACCCCCAACAGTGGTTAGCAAGAAACAGTCCCAAAACTGTCCAAACCCCTGACCTAACCACTGTCCATCAATGTGCATCCATCCCAGACACTGTTGATACCCCATCCAAAGCCTTATTGGCTTTGGAAACCCTAATGAACTAATCCTTTTACTTCATGTGCAGGGAGCTTCTGCCTGCTTAGATAGTCTTTGGTATGTTGATAGTGGAGGCTCCAAGCACATGACTGGATGTAAAGCCCTACTCAAAGATTTCAAAATTCATGGAGGGGGTGATATATCCTTTGGGAATAACAGTAAAGGGAAAGTTCTGGGGTATGGTACAGTACAGTCTGGCAATGTAAAATTTGAAAATGTCAATCTGATAGACAGTCTAAAATTCAACCTCCTGAGTGTTTCACAAATGAGTGACAAGGGGTATGGGTCATTCTTCACAAAGGAGTGTTGTAGGATTGTTGGACCATAAATGGTCAAAAAGATTGAAGCAATAATAAAAACTGGTCAAACAAAACTTGTTGCTCAAAGAAGTGGCAATGTTTATGTTGTTGATATGTCAAAAGAGTGTCCCAGAGCTGATGCCTGTCTGTTCTCAGCTGCCTCTAACAAAGAGACAGAACTTTGGCACAGAAGACTGGGGCACACAAATCTTAAGACAATCACTGAAATTTCAAAAAATGGTTTGGTAAGAGGCCTACCACAAAAATTGTTTTCATGTCCTGAGCATTGTGTTTCCTGTTTAAAAGGAAAACAGCATAAAAGCTCTTTTAAGTCCATTGAAGAGTCCAAAACAACCCAGTGTTTGCAAATGCTGCACATGGATTTGTTTGTCCCAGTTCAAGTCATGAGTCTCAAGAAGAAAAGATATTGTTTGGTTATTGTTGATGACTTCTCTAGGTTTACATGGACTTTCTTTTTACACTCAAAAGATGAGACTGCAGGCATTTTGCAAGACTTTGTGACACAGGTTGAAAAGCAATTTGACCTTCCAGTAAAAGTCTTCAGGAGTGACAATGGCACAGAATTCAAAAATAAGGAGTTGGATGCCTTCTGTGTGAAGAAAGGGATTGTAAGGCAGTACAACATCCCTAGAACACCAGAGCAAAATGGGGTAGTTGAAAGAAAGAACAGAACTTTGATTGAGGCTGCCAGAACCATGCTTGCTGATTCAGGTTTGCCATTAACTTTTTGGGCAGAGGCAGTAAACACTGCTTGCTATGTCCAAAACAGAGTTTTAATAAACCCCAGGCACAAAAAGACTGCTTATGAAATTCTGTATAAAATCAAACCACTGATCTCTTACTTCAAGGTATTTAGCTGCCCATGCTTTATTTTGAACTTAAAAGACTCCATTTCAAAATTTGCAGCCAAAATTGATTGTGGTTATCACCTAGGATACTCAACCACTGCCAAGGCCTACAAAGTGTTTAATACACGGACCAAGGCAGTAGAGGAGACCTTGAATGTAAAGTTCAATGAACTTTCATCAATGAAAATCCCAGCAAATACTGCAGATCTGTTTGATCTTGATAAATTCACTTTTGAAAATACTGCTGTCAAGACTAACAGTGCAGGTCCATCAGAGGATTCAACACCAGACTATGGGTATGAAATCATCATTCCTCAAAAGTCTGTCAGAATGGGAAGAGCATCAGATGTTCAAAACAGCTGTCAAAGCTCAACCACTGCTACCTCAACAGTTGTTGACCAAAGTAGCCCATTAACCACTGCTTCCACATCAACAAACATTGCTGACAAAAGTCCCCAAACAGTGGATAAAATTCAGCATGTGTCCATTTCATTACCCCCCCCCCCCATTCCACCACCTTTTGAAGCCACTGCTGGATCATCAAAGTCCTCAGCAGTGGTTAGCTCAGATAATACATATTTGCAGCCTTCACCAACAAATGCCATCATTCCATACCAAGGAGATTTAATCTACTTGAGATCTCATCCACCTGATCAAATCATTGGCAACATCAATGAAGGGGTGCTCACAAGAAGCCAAACCCAAAACATTTGTCTTTTTGCTGGTTTTCTATCACTCCATCAGCCAGTCAAGTACCAAGAGGCACTGAAAGACAACAGCTGGGTAGAAGCTATGCAAGAGGAACTCCAACAGTTTAAAAGACAACAAGTATGGGAGCTTGTACCACTGCCAGAGGAGGTTAGCCCCATTGGCACAAAGTGGGTCTTCAAAAACAAAACTGATGAGAGGGGTATTGTTGTCAAGAATAAAGCCAGGCTTGTGGTTCAAGGTTACAGACAGGAAGAGGGGATTGATTATGATGAAACATTCGCCCCTGTAGCAAGATTGGAAGCTATAAGACTGTTCCTGGCCTTTGCTGTCAACCACAACATGAAGGTGTTTCAAATGGATATCAAAAGTGCTTTCCTCTATGGTACAATTCAAGAAGAGGTATATGTTTGTCAACCTCCAGGCTTTGAGGATCCATATTATCCAGATCATGTCTATAGGCTAAACAAAGCCTTGTATGGCCTGAAACAAGCACCTAGAGCCTGGTATGAAACTCTTTCCAACTTCCTACTCTCAAATGGTTTCAAAAGAGGTACCATTGATAAAACATTGTTTCTTAAATGGAGAGGGAAGGATTTAATGATTGTCCACATTTATGTGGATGACATTATTTTTGGAAGCACATGCAATAACATGTGTGAGGAGTTTAGGGAACTCATGACAGCTGAGTTTGAAATGAGTACAATGGGTGAGCTGCAATGCTTTCTTGGTCTCCAAGTTCAGCAAATGCAAAATGGAACTTTCATTCATCAAAGCAAATATGCTAAAGAACTTTTAAACAAATTTGATATGAATGATTGTAAACAATGCAGCACACCCATGGCAACAAATAAGCTAGTCATGTCTAATGAAAAGGATGAGCTGATTGACCAAACTCTATATAGAAGCATGATTGGGTCTTTGCTGTACCTAACTGCATCTAGGCCAGACATCATGTTTGCAACATGTGTTTGTGTAAGAAGTCAATCAGCCCCTAGAAAATCCAACCTTATTGCTGTAAAAAGGATATTCAGGTACATAAAAAGTGCTCCCACACTTGGTATCTGGTATCCAGCTAATGGAAATATCAAGCTTTCAGGATTTTCAGACAGTGACTTTGCTGGATGTAACACAACAAGGAAGTCCACATCAGGAGGGTGCCAGTTTCTAGGTGATTGCTTAGTTTCATGGCAAAGCAAAAAGCAAGCAGCTGTTTCAACATCCATTGCTGAAGCTGAATACATTGCTGCTGCAAGCTGTACAGCCCAACTCCTGTGGCTTCAAAATCAGTTGCTGGATTTTGGTATCACTGCCTTAAAGACACCACTCATGTTGGATAGCCAGGCAGCAGAAAATATCATCAAAAATCCAGTTTCTCATTCAACCACCAAGCACATCGACATCAGACATCACTTTGTGATGGATTGCTATGAAAAAGGTTTGATTTCTCTGCATCATGTTCCAACTAAAGACCAGCTGGCAGATGTGCTCACAAAAGCATTAGATACTGCCACCTTTGAAAGCTTGGTCTCTGGGATTGGCATGCTAAACATGGAATAACAAGCAACATCTTGTTCTTCTATGAATAAAAGCATTAAAATGTTTTCAGAAAATCAAAAATTCATCCTTAAAAATAGCTAAAAATGAAGTTTTAATTAAAATCATTAAAAGTCTGTCATAACCACTGCTTGTTCAAAAGTCTGCTCTACATCAAAGTCTGTCCACTGCTGAAAGCCATCCTCTGTCCTCTCATTTCCTTGATAAACTCTGTTGTTCAAAAGCAGTGTCTTATCCACTGATATGCTATCCACTGATAGTGAAAATCATCCACTGCTTCCATTTTACCGTTGTAACCACTGCCTTCATCAGTAACTTTCATAAAAGTACTGTCCTTCATTTCATCAAAGTTTGGCATGTGGGCAGTACATAGTGGTCAGTACTTTTGTAACCGCTGCCACGTCAGCCTTCACTTTTTCCTCTATAAAACCCCACTTCACATCAAAAACAGGGTTTTACTGTCGAATTGAATTCTCAAAAATTCTCTTCTCAAAACAGTTTTCCTTCAAATTCCTTCACAACTTTCTTCGATCATCATCTCCAAAATGACAAAATCGAAGTCATCTGCAAAACCCACTTCCAAATCAACATCCAAACAAGCCTCTCAAAAGGCAACACCCACTGAAATTCCACATAAACCATCTCACAATCTTCTGGGTCTTCTCACAAAACCCGGCACCACAAATATCTTCAACTCCATCATTGATACCATCTCTGCATCGAAGTACAAAACTTTGTTAACAGCAGATGCACCAATATACTTGACAACCCAAAGAGAGTTCTAGAAAAATGCAACCCTTGAAAAACAAGGAGACACTGTAATTGCCATCAACTCATCTCTAAAGGGTAAAGCCGTCAAGATTACATCACAATTCATCTTAGAGGTCTTTCAACTCGACGGTCAGGAAAGTAAAATTACTTTTCCCAAAAACGAGTTAAAAAATGATTTTCTGGAAAGAGGGTATAATGCTGAAGTGAAAAAGGACACCTTACAAAAAGGCTACTTTCCTTCTGCAACAAGGTTTTTATTTCATACCCTTCTAATGTGTGTTTCAAACAAAACCACTGCTTTTAATGAAATACCATTAAAAATTCAAAATCTGGGATATGCTATTCTTCAAGAAGAAAATTTTAATTATTCCCGAGAAATTTTTAATGATCTGGTTAAAAATGTTGAAACAAAATCATCCTTACTGTTTCCAAGATTTCTAAGCTATTATTTTGAAAAGAAATTCAGTAAGGATGATATTGCTGCAATAAACCAAGGTGACTCTTTACAAATGCACAGCTTAACTGCTGAAACTTTTACAAGAATGTCAACACCTTGCAAAACACAAGCAGAGGTGCCTGAGCAGAATTTAGCAGTTACCACTGCTCCTCAGGTATCTGCTGCTGAGCCCACTGCTCAAGGTGATCAAAGTAGCACCACAACTGCTTTGAAACCCACACCTAAAATCACCAAAAAGCCACATAAAAAGAGAAATCAACCCCCCCCCCCTAAACCCATCAAAAAGGCATCTCTGGAGGATGAGATACCAGAGCAACTGCCTGTGACAAAACAAAAGTCACAAGAAACCACTGCTGCTTCTTCCTCACAGCAGTTGGTACATGTCACACCCCGACCACGTATAACATACAAAACGTGGCGGAAAACGTCGGGGAGTGTTGTAACAAAATTAATTGTTTCATAACCATGGCATTCAAAGTTGTATTTTATTTATCAACATAAGAGTTTCATTGTTTTAAACAGGAAACAAAGAGTTCATAACATAATTAAACTAGTCTATCTTCATTTTTAGTCTCTAAGGCACAGGTCCGCCCTAGTGTCACGATCATCGTCCTACGCAAAAGCTCCTGAAAACACATGTGAAAATAGGTACGTCAGCATAAAAATGCCTGTGAGATACATAGGTTTGTGAAAATAGGATTCATGACTTATAAGTTTAGAAAAAGTTGTTTATCAAAAGTCAGTCATGAACCTTAACCTTGTAAATTGTTTTGTTTCGTAAATCGTTTAAAAAGCGATAAGATCGAATGATATGTATAAATAAGAGAATAATGTGTGGTTAAATGTATAACCAAGTAAAATGAGTTGTATAAAATAAGTTGTTTGTAAAGCAAAGTCTTGTGAAAATCGTGTTACTTGTGTAAAATGTATAAGTCCAAATTGAATGATTTAAATAATGCTATGATATGTAATATAATACAAACACTTATATATAGGAAGTACCAGCGACGTATCTGTCACACCCCGACCACGTAGAACATACAAAACGTGGCGGAAACATCGGGGAGTGTTGTAACAGAATTAATGTTTCACAACCATGGATATTAAAGTTTCGTTTTATTGATTAAAAGTGTTACAATGTCTTAACAAACAAGGAATTACAACATAATTAACTAGTCTTGCATCTTTTATTGTCACTAAAGCCCAAGTCTGCCTATGTGTATCTTGATCATCTTATGCAACAGCTCCTGAACAACACATGTGAAAATAGGTACGTCAGCATAAAAATGCCTGTGAGATACATAGGTTTTGTGAAAATAAGATTCATGACTTATGTTTGAGAAAATGTTTAGTCATGAACCTTGTTATTTGCTTTGTCTTTTAAATCATTTGGAAAACGATAAGATCAGATGATAAGTATAAATAAATGTAAGGTTAAATGAATAACCAAGTAAAATGTGTTTGTATAAGATAAGTTGTTTATAAATCAATGTCTTGTGAAAAGTATGTTATTTGTATGAAATGTTCTATGTCTCAAACTGAAATGATTCAAATAACGTTACGACATGTAATACCATACAAACACTTATATATAGGAAGTACCAGCGGCGTATCCACCATGCTTGTATCATATTACACACGCATCGTTACTTAATCACTTAATCAAACCAAACCAAACTATCAAAGTGTTCATGTCAAGATGTAAATCATGTCAAAATGTCTATGTCAAATATCCATGTCAAATGTTTATAATCTAAAAGTAGTCAAGTAATGTATAACCAAAATGATATGTATGGTAAGTAAAATTAAGACTACTTAAACCATAAGTAAAAATGTACAAAACAAAGTATTGAAGTAAAACTTGGTTTAAATCAAAGTTATGTTTTGTAGAATAATGCATGCTTTACTGATACAAACACTTATGCAGTATGTTAAACGCAAACATTCAAGCCTTGAGACAGCCGGATAACTATGTAAAAGTGAGTTATCAAAAGAATATGTATTCGGATTCGGTCATTCCTTTCATCCCCTTTCCCTGGGATGTCCGGAACGGGATTTGTCAAGTCCTATGGTACCACTACCTACTACCGAGCGGCATGATCGGTGTTAATGAATGTTATATAGACCCGTTAAACAAACCAAATGTCATACCAAAATGTAAGCATGTGATGAAGATAATGTACCTAGTATGCTAGAGTAAACATACAAGGTAGAGCTGTAAAACAATGTGTCCATATGTTACTGGAACATATGCAACAGAGATGTAATGTAAAATGATGTACTAAGTATGCTAAGTTAACATACAAAGTAGAAAAGTCATGTAAATCAATGTGCTAGCATGCTATCAGTCAACATACTTAGCAGAAATGTAATGTAAATCATGTACTAATAGTGTACTAATGAACATAACAAGTATATGATGTGAAAACAGGAAAGCATGAAAGTAACAAGTAGGCACATGTGTTCCACCCCAAAACGTTTGGAAAACAGTAAAAGAGGGGTCTATGTACTCACTTGAGATTGCTCAGTTGTCTAAAGATAACCACCAAACAGTGCTAGAGATCTCGGAATCAAACGGCACCTAATATAGGTAACTATGTTAAATAACCGGACCTAAATCGGAAGACTGGGTAGCATTAGGGTTTGTAAACCAAACGAGTGTGGAGACTCGTGTGATATGGTTTAACAAAGCCTACATACTAAATGAAACTTAACCTAACTGCTTACGACCCATTACGACCCGTTTAGGTAGCTTATGCTACTTTAACGCGTCGTTCGCGTGAAACGCGTTCGGACCGCCTAACTAGTCCTATGACAAGTGTTATATGCCTAAACATGTTACATGATCAGTTATGTGACAAAGGTTTAGGTTACATATGCTTAATTACCAATTATACATGAAAAGGGTATTCTGGTAATTTACCTAAGGCATATAAACTACCTATCATACAACTACTTAAACGATGTGACCATAGGGTATAACCTCGGAAGGTTATTCCCTACCTACTATGGTCACCTAATGTATTTGGTCGGATCCTAATGATCGACCAAATGGGTCGGGTTCGAAGGTATAGGCGATTTATTAGATCGCCTACCCTACGACCCTAGACAACGTGGTAATCAGTGGGCATAGTCCCAAGGGACTATAACCAACGTGATTACACTCACGTTGCGAAGTTCAAACGAACTTCGCATTGACCATTACTGGTCAACGCTGAAAGTCAAACAAAGTTTGACTTTCGGACTCGAAAAGCAATAAAATAAGGAAAAGAACGAAAGAATACTTACCCAGGGTCCCCGAATGCTAATCCCGATCTAAGAACTCAGGTATGAAACAATGGTTTCAACTTAGAGCTCTCAAATCAGAATTCTTGTGGGTTTAGAAGCAATGGGGGTGGGGTATTTATAGTTTTCGGGTAACCGTTAGGATCGTTTTATGGAATAACGTGATTGAATCATGTGCATACACTTGTTGGAAACTCATGGTAGCTAAATATGGGTTCTTATCTGCTGACTAGACAAGTATGAATGTGTGGGTGTGGTTTAAACATGTGCAAACAGGCTGTTTAAACACTGAACCTGGTCTGGGGAACCCTTGCGCATCGTAGCAAAATATGGCTACGCATCGTAGCCATACAAGTTTGGCAGAATTACAGTTTTAGTCCCTGTCATGCATTCAGCCCATTTTCGACACGTTTAAGGCCCGTTAACCCCATTTCAAAGCTCTAAAATGAAGTTAAAGTATAGGGAACTTAAAATGTGTTCAAAAATATCTCGGATGTCGGTTCGTTTGGCCGTACGAACGCGATGTTCGCTTAATTACGACGGAATGCGCATAAGTGCGAAAAACGATCCAAATGACGCGACGAATGGATTTTTCTTATGGCGAACACTAAAATAAAATATTTTAGTTCTTACATAAATTTTTGGATGTCCGGATGTATTCAGAACGTAAGTTATGCGCGAAAATGCAAACTTGTGCACTTTTTGACGCTTTTAGTCCCTGAATGACACAAAAGTTTATTTTAGCATACCGAACACCTCAAAGCCTATTTCTAAGCTATGTAAAGGATATTTATGGTATGTTTAACTTATGTTCATGTTCCGGAATGTCTGTTACAGTTCAAATTGGCATACTTTCGCAGTTTGTCAACTTTAGTCCCTGTAAGCGATTAAACTTGATTTCACCACACCAAACCTTCCAAAACTTATATCTAAGTTATGTAAAGGTTATTTAAGGTATGTTAAGCCTATTTCACTATTCCGGAGTGTTCGTTGGATTAAACTGGTTATATTTACGCATCAGTGCGCGTATAACCTTCCAGAAAGCGATTTAGAGCTTGAAATCGAACAAGAATTGATATGTGTAAACGATACACATATTTTTACAAATCCCAAGTATGAAATATAATATTTCATTGGTTTGGTATTTGTTTGATGGCCGTGGAGGCACAGGTGTTACAGTCTCCCCTACTTTAGGAAATTTCGTCCCGAAATTTATTTAGAGGAAACTTGTGAGAGCTTGGAAATATGAAGTTGAAAAGATCAAACAACATTGGTTAGGGTTCTTGAACTTCTAGTAACCTTAATAACATTATGTTTGCAATGTAAGAGGGACACTTATATACAAGTATATGAAGCGTCATTGGTGCGTCCACCGTACCTCCATTACATCGTTCTCATTTCGTTATTTTTGTCACTATCGGTTCTTACACATAATAAATCTTACTGGGTTCCTATGCACTAAATTTCATAATTATGTACGCGTCCATAATCAGAAAATTCCTTGCACAGTACACACAGTCTCTTTTATAGTGTGTAGGGGAAAACCAAATGAACAAACCTGTGATGAGCGTGACTTAGACCGCCATAGAGTCCTTTAGACTAAATCAATAAATGATTTAAATAGACTATCAAGGAGTCTGTTCAGCTACATCACTAGATGTCATTTTTTTAACCAAATTGTGAATCAATCTTTTTGACTAGACCACTAAAGGGTCCTTTATGAATCATGGAGTGGTACTATATAATCCAAGGGTCTTAACTATTACATAGAAGCCCATTTAAGGATTAAAGGTAGTACCATTGAATATCCTACTATGAATCCCTCATATGGAGATATGAAAGATCCTGCGAGGATTTGGATAAAGAATATCCAGAGTATACAAAAACACAAAATGTAATGAAGAAAACCCAAAATGCATAAAAGAAAACACATAGCCACATAACCACAAAATTGTTTGTTAATTTGTCTTGTAAATTGCGTACATGCATTTAAAGCACACTAGGAATCCATTCCGTGGATTTCATTTGGTACTTTAAACGTTATCTAGAATCCAACTATAAAGATAGAAAGATTCAAAAAGAAAATTCGATTTCGATTACTAGGAACCGAAGTGTTCGAATTAAGGTACATAAGGAATCCGATTAAGGACTCTGATTTGAACGATAATCATCCACAAGGATCTAATTGTAAAGATAAAAAGATCCCATATGAATTTTAGAAGTTGAATATGTTTTGAAACCTTGCACTGGATGTGCTTAGGTCAAAACATGATGTAAAAATGTTTATGAAGTTGAGATGCTTGATATGTCAAGGTGACATATGAAGCAGAATTTTGAAGGTTAAGTCAATGTATGAGGAAAATATTTTTGAAAACTATGCATGGGGTTCTTTTAAGAAAAATGTGTTTAACGTTTTTGAAACCTTATATATAATACTTTTGAAATCATAAAGTAGGTGTATTAGGTAGATATATTTACAAAAATGTTTTAAAATCATGCGAGATGAATTTTGAAATTATGTATAAGGTTTTTGAAAGACATGAATGATGCTTTTCGAAATCATGCACTTGATCAGAAAATGTATTGTGTTAATATTGTCTTCAGACTATATGAAATATTTTGAAATTAGAAAGGTTGGTTTTGATAACATGGCCAATGTTTTTGAAATAACATAGAGAATGCAACTAGAAAAAAAATTGTTTTCAAACTATATGAAATGTTTTGAGATCATGAAGATTGTTTTGAAATACTGGTACTGTGTATGTTGAAAAATCAAAACGTAATGGGTATGAGATTTGAAAATACCCTTAGTTATCTAACCAAGGATTTAAAGGCACAGATGTGCGAAAAGCACGATTACTCATAATGTCACTTAATTTTCTGTACTTTGTTTCTTAGAATGAAACAAGTACTTAAAATTTTTGAGGGAATCATGAACGATCATTTGAAAGAGAGAAATCACAAGAGTAGTTTGTAAGGAATATAGTTCCTTGATGTAGGTATCATAGGTAAATCCTACACATATGTAACTACAATTGTACATCAGAATCTGTGAACAACAACTTTTATTTATGAACGAGACAGATTGTTTCACATTACAAGAAATAGAAGAAACAAAAGAACTAAAGCATAAGACAGCAACATCTTCTACTCAGCCGAATGCTCATCCAAGGGTTGGATTTGCATTAGCAAGCATTGGGCAATTTCTTCGGAAATGTCCCATCTCACCACACTTGTTGCAAGAACCTGGTGGAAAGCGAGCTCGAATAGGTTTGTTGTCGGCTTGATTCGGTGCAACTGCTGCAACGCAAACTTTTGCCATATGACCTTTAAGTCCACAAATTTGGCATTCGCGGCACCTCACACTAGGGTGATGATGAAGGCTACATTGGTTGCACAAGGGTGCAGTTCCGCTGTATGGCTTTCTAACAGGGGGTTGAGCTGGTTGGTTGGGGACGGCTTGACCATTGTGAGCGACCACGGCGAAGTTCTGAGAAGCCTTTCGCTTCTTTGACTTCTTTGGCGATCGTTCATCCATGGTCTTTGATTCCTCGGTTGGTTTCTTGGCTGGTAGTGCTGGCTTGACTTCTGCTTCCTTTGGTGGCTCTTGAGTGGCTTCATTGTCGAGACGAGAGACTTCATTGTTGAGACGAGCCATGGAAATGCCTAAATCCACCGTCCTCTGAATCACTTCGCCAATTTGCTGGACAAATTTGGCTGTTCGCTCGGGCATTTGACCAGTGCTGAGAGGAAGAGACATTCTAGAAGAAAATGAAAGATATAGGAAGAAACAAGTGAAAGATTATTGGGAAATCAATACCGAATGGTAACGAATGAAAATTGTGATCATTTGTTTGTTACCTAAGGCAAACAAATGAGATGGTGACAATTCAAAGTAAATGGGTCAAAAATAATGTATCGCGAAGACATGCTCGCCTATAAGTGAACACTCATCCCAAGAATTCCCAGGTAAGCACAACTGGTCTCGCGTCTGATGAGATGTATACGAAGTGCTTGCCTAGACAGAAAACCCAGAATACAGGCATTCACCCTTCCAGTTTGCACGTGTTCACATTATTTAAAACCCAAAACCTTGACGAAGTTTTGAAAACTCAAAGGGGTTCAAAACCATATAATAGAGAGTTCAAAACCTTACAATAGAGGGTTCAAAACCTAGTAATCAATCATCCTAGAACAGATGATTAGTTTTCAAAGCGGTTTTGAAATTTATGTTTTTGTTGTGGTTGTCGCCTAAGGATAGGTGACAGTATTGTTTTATGACTAAACGCAAGTAAACTCGCGTTAGGGTCCTAAGAAGGTTATAGACTAGGTCAAAGCATTACTAATTACTAATAACCTAATTCCCTATAACCATTGGCTCTGATACCATCTTTTCTGTCACACCCCGACCACGTAGAACATACAAAACGTGGCGGAAACATCGGGGAGTGTTGTAACAGAATTAATGTTTCACAACCATGGATATTAAAGTTTCGTTTTATTGATTAAAAGTGTTACAATGTCTTAACAAACAAGGAATTACAACATAATTAACTAGTCTTGCATCTTTTATTGTCACTAAAGCCCAAGTCTGCCTATGTGTATCTTGATCATCTTATGCAACAGCTCCTGAACAACACATGTGAAAATAGGTACGTCAGCATAAAAATGCCTGTGAGATACATAGGTTTTGTGAAAATAAGATTCATGACTTATGTTTGAGAAAATGTTTAGTCATGAACCTTGTTATTTGCTTTGTCTTTTAAATCATTTGAAAAACGATAAGATCAGATGATAAGTATAAATAAATGTAAGGTTAAATGAATAACCAAGTAAAATGTGTTTGTATAAGATAAGTTGTTTATAAATCAATGTCTTGTGAAAAGTATGTTATTTGTATGAAATGTTCTATGTCTCAAACTGAAATGATTCAAATAACGTTACGACATGTAATACCATACAAACACTTATATATAGGAAGTACCAGCGGCGTATCCACCATGCTTGTATCATATTACACACGCATCGTTACTTAATCACTTAATCAAACCAAACCAAACTATCAAAGTGTTCATGTCAAGATGTAAATCATGTCAAAATGTCTATGTCAAATATCCATGTCAAATGTTTATAATCTAAAAGTAGTCAAGTAATGTATAACCAAAATGATATGTATGGTAAGTAAAATTAAGACTACTTAAACCATAAGTAAAAATGTACAAAACAAAGTATTGAAGTAAAACTTGGTTTAAATCAAAGTTATGTTTTGTAGAATAATGCATGCTTTACTGATACAAACACTTATGCAGTATGTTAAACGCAAACATTCAAGCCTTGAGACAGCTGGATAACTATGTAAAAGTGAGTTATCAAAAGAATATGTATTCGGATTCGGTCATTCCTTTCATCCCCTTTCCCTGGGATGTCCGGAACGGGATTTGTCAAGTCCTATGGTACCACTACCTACTACCGAGCGGCATGATCGGTGTTAATGAATGTTATATAGACCCGTTAAACAAACCAAATGTCATACCAAAATGTAAGCATGTGATGAAGATAATGTACCTAGTATGCTAGAGTAAACATACAAGGTAGAGCTGTAAAACAATGTGTCCATATGTTACTGGAACATATGCAACAGAGATGTAATGTAAAATGATGTACTAAGTATGCTAAGTTAACATACAAAGTAGAAAAGTCATGTAAATCAATGTGCTAGCATGCTATCAGTCAACATACTTAGCAGAAATGTAATGTAAATCATGTACTAATAGTGTACTAATGAACATAACAAGTATATGATGTGAAAACAGGAAAGCATGAAAGTAACAAGTAGGCACATGTGTTCCACCCCAAAACGTTTGGAAAACAGTAAAAGAGGGGTCTATGTACTCACTTGAGATTGCTCAGTTGTCTAAAGATAACCACCAAACAGTGCTAGAGATCTCGGAATCAAACGGCACCTAATATAGGTAACTATGTTAAATAACCGGACCTAAATCGGAAGACTGGGTAGCATTAGGGTTTGTAAACCAAACGAGTGTGGAGACTCGTGTGATATGGTTTAACAAAGCCTACATACTAAATGAAACTTAACCTAACTGCTTACGACCCATTACGACCCGTTTAGGTAGCTTATGCTACTTTAACGCGTCGTTCGCGTGAAACGCGTTCGGACCGCCTAACTAGTCCTATGACAAGTGTTATATGCCTAAACATGTTACATGATCAGTTATGTGACAAAGGTTTAGGTTACATATGCTTAATTACCAATTATACATGAAAAGGGTATTCTGGTAATTTACCTAAGGCATATAAACTACCTATCATACAACTACTTAAACGATGTGACCATAGGGTATAACCTCGGAAGGTTATTCCCTACCTACTATGGTCACCTAATGTATTTGGTCGGATCCTAATGATCGACCAAATGGGTCGGGTTCGAAGGTATAGGCGATTTATTAGATCGCCTACCCTACGACCCTAGACAACGTGGTAATCAGTGGGCATAGTCCCAAGGGACTATAACCAACGTGATTACACTCACGTTGCAAAGTTCAAACGAACTTCGCATTGACCATTACTGGTCAACGCTGAAAGTCAAACAAAGTTTGACTTTCGGACTCGAAAAGCAATAAAATAAGGAAAAGAACGAAAGAATACTTACCCAGGGTCCCCGAATGCTAATCCCGATCTAAGAACTCAGGTATGAAACAATGGTTTCAACTTAGAGCTCTCAAATCAGAATTCTTGTGGGTTTAGAAGCAATGGGGGTGGGGTATTTATAGTTTTCGGGTAACCGTTAGGATCGTTTTATGGAATAACGTGATTGAATCATGTGCATACACTTGTTGGAAACTCATGGTAGCTAAATATGGGTTCTTATCTGCTGACTAGACAAGTATGAATGTGTGGGTGTGGTTTAAACATGTGCAAACAGGCTGTTTAAACACTGAACCTGGTCTGGGGAACCCTTGCGCATCGTAGCAAAATATGGCTACGCATCGTAGCCATACAAGTTTGGCAGAATTACAGTTTTAGTCCCTGTCATGCATTCAGCCCATTTTCGACACGTTTAAGGCCCGTTAACCCCATTTCAAAGCTCTAAAATGAATTTAAAGTATAGGGAACTTAAAATGTGTTCAAAAATATCTCGGATGTCGGTTCGTTTGGCCGTACGAACGCGATGTTCGCTTAATTACGACGGAATGCGCATAAGTGCGAAAAACGATCCAAATGACGCGACGAATGGATTTTTCTTATGGCGAACACTAAAATAAAATATTTTAGTTCTTACATAAATTTTTGGATGTCCGGATGTATTCAGAACGTAAGTTATGCGCGAAAATGCAAACTTGTGCACTTTTTGACGCTTTTAGTCCCTGAATGACACAAAAGTTTATTTTAGCATACCGAACACCTCAAAGCCTATTTCTAAGCTATGTAAAGGATATTTATGGTATGTTTAACTTATGTTCATGTTCCGGAATGTCTGTTACAGTTCAAATTGGCATACTTTCGCAGTTTGTCAACTTTAGTCCCTGTAAGCGATTAAACTTGATTTCACCACACCAAACCTTCCAAAACTTATATCTAAGTTATGTAAAGGTTATTTAAGGTATGTTAAGCCTATTTCACTATTCCGGAGTGTTCGTTGGATTAAACTGGTTATATTTACGCATCAGTGCGCGTATAACCTTCCAGAAAGCGATTTAGAGCTTGAAATCGAACAAGAATTGATATGTGTAAACGATACACATATTTTTACAAATCCCAAGTATGAAATATAATATTTCATTGGTTTGGTATTTGTTTGATGGCCGTGGAGGCACAGGTGTTATAGTATCCACCATGCTTGTATCATATTACTCACATCTCGTTACTTAAGTCACTTACACAAACCAACAATGTATAAAGTCTATGTTTAAACCAATTGTCAAAAGTCCTTGTATAAATCATATCAATTGTTAATAGTCCAAAAGTAGTCAAGTAATGTGTAACAAATGTTATGTATTGTAAGTAAAGTATTGTCACATGATCCAAATGTAGAAATGTACAAAACAAAGTATTTTGAATATATCAAAAAGGTTATGTTTTGCAAAGTAGTGCATGTTACATTGATACAAACATTTATGTGGTAAGTTAACGCATACATTCAAGCCTTGAGACAGTCGGATAACCCTTTCAGTCAAGGTTATCAAAAGAAATGTTTTCGGATTCAGTCATTCCTTACATCCAAACAAACCCGGGATGCCAGGAATGGGATTTGTCAAGTCCTATGGTACCAGTACTTACTACCGAGCGGCGTAGCTAATGTTAATGAACGTATAATAGTCTCGTTTGTGCAAACCAAATGTCATAGCAAAAGTGAACATGTTATATGAAAACAATGTACTAAGTATGCTAAGTTAACATACAAAGCAGAAAGTCATGTAAATCAATGTGCTAGCATGCTATCAGTCAACATACATAGCAGAAATGTAAAGTAAAACAATGTACTAAGTATGCACACAATGGACATACGTAGCATGAAATGTAATGTAAAATGATGTACTAAATACGCACACAATGGGCATACATAGCATGAAGTGTAATGAAATCATGTACTATAATGTACTAACAAACATAGCAGGTATATGATGTGAAAACAGGAAAGCACGAAAGTAACAAATAGGCACATGTGTTCCACCCCAAAACAGTTGGAAAACAGTAAAAGAGGGGTCTATGTACTCACTTGAGATTGCTCAGAAGTCCTAAGATAACCACCAAGCAATGCTAGAGATCACGGAATCAAACGACACCTAATATAGGTAACTATGTTAATAAACCGGACCTAAATCGGAAGATTTAGATAGAATGAGGGTTCGTAAACCAAACGAGTATGGAGACTCGTGTCATATGGTTTAACAAAGCCTACATACCAAATGAAACCTAACCTAAGTGTTTACGACCCGTTTAGGTAGCTTAGGCTACTTTAACGCGTCGTTCGCGTGAAACGCGTTCGGACCGCCTAACTAGTCCTATGACAAGTAACATATGCCTTAACATGTCTAATATTGCTGTCAAATCAGTTTAGATGTCAAAAGTTATGTTACATATGTTTAAAATGAATTTTGGCATCAAAGGGGTATTTTGGTAATTTACCTAAGGCATATAAACTACCTATCATACAACTACTTAAACGAAGCGACCATAAGGTATAACCTCGGAAGGTTATTCCCTATATACTATGGTCACCTAATGTGTTTGGTCGGATCCTAATGATCGACCAAATGGGTCGGGTTCGAAGGTATAAGCGATTTATTAGATCGCTTACCCTTACGACCCTAGACAACGTGGTAATCAGTAGGCATAGTCACAAGGGACTATAACCATCGTGATTACAATCACGTTGCGAAGTTTAAACGAATTTCGCATTGACCATAAACTGGTCAATGCAGAAAGTCAAACAAAGTTTGACTTTCGGACTCGAAAAGCAATAAAAGAACGAAGGAACACTTACAAAGGGTCCCCGAATGCTAATCTAGATCAAAATAGCTCAGGTATGAAACAAAGGTTTCAACTTAGAGCACATTAGATCAGATTCTTGTGAGTTTGAAGCAAATGGGGGTGGGGTATTTAAGTTTTTCCCGAACCGTTAGGATCGTTTCTTGGAAAACGTGATCGAATCTTGTGCGTACACCTGTTGGAAAGTTGTGGTAACTAAAAATGACCCCTAATGAGCTGAAAGGGCAAGTGTGGGTTTGTGGTTGTGAGTTAAACAGCTGTGATCTGCTGACTAATCGATCTTATATGATCTGGGACCCTGACGCGGGCCGCGTAAATGACACACTGATCTTACGCGGGCCGCCTGGCCTGCACAGATCAGAAACAAGTTTGCATTTTGACAGCTTTGGTCCCTGTTGGTGTTTAAGCTTATTTCCGGCACTTCCAAGGCCCGTCAAGCCAACTTTAAGGCCCTAAAATGATGCCTAAACATTGTGGATATGAAACATGCTCAAAAATATGCCGGACGTTGGTTCGTTTGGTCGTACGATCGCGATGTTCGCTTAATTACGACGGAATGCGCATAAGCGCGAAAAACGATCCAAATGGCGTGACGAATGGATTTTTCTTATGCCAATCACTAAAATAAAATGTTTTAGTGCTTACATAAATTTTTGGATGTCCGGATGTATTCAGAACGTAAGCTATGCGCGAAAATGCAAACTTGTGCACTTTTTGACACTTTTAGTCCCTGAATGACCCAAAAGTTTATTTTAGCACACCGAACCCCTCAAAGCCTATTTCTAAGCTACATAAAGGATATTCAAGGTGTGTTTAACTTATGGTCATGTTCCGGAATGTTCGTTACTGTTCAAATTGGCATACTTTCGCAGTTTGTCAGGTTTAGTCCCTGTAAGCGAATTAACTTGTTTTTGCCATACCAAAGCCTTTAAAACTTATTTCTAAGTTATGTAAAGGTTATTTAAGGTATGTTAAGTATATGTTGATGTTACGGAGTATTTTTCGCATTAAATTGATTACGTTTACGCACCAGTTTGCGTATAACTCTCCAGAAAGCGATATAGAGTTTGAAATTGAATAAAAGTCAAAACATGAAAAATGTAAAACACAACCAAACAAACATTGGGATCAAATAACATTGTTTTATTGATAATGGAACTGTTCACAATGATTATAAGCACAGATGTTACAGTACAAATATCTCAACCCATAACCGAAACTCCTCCTGTTTCTTCTCAAAAAGAACAGGTTGTACAAATAGGGACTCCACAATATGATGCTCTGGAAACACTCGTTTCCATCATCCACAGCCCAATGCCCAGGGCAAATTCTCTTTCTACACCAAACATCACATCCACAATTCCCCCACCAACTAAACTTCTGTTGGATGCAATCGATTTGAACCAGGCACTAACCAGTCCTTCTCAATCACCTGTTAATGAGAATATACCTCAACAAATGACTGGGTCTGATGTATCAATCCTTGCTAACCCACCAACACAACCTGAGGAGGTTACACCCCTTGAGTTACAAGTAACTCTTGGTGGTATTCCAAGTGAAGCAGCCACTACAAATGTTGAACCCACTGGTTTACATTTGGACAGTGGTTACATCAATAAGACTTCCTTGGAGGCAATTCCTTCCATAGCACCTCTGACATCTACCAGTGGATTCTTTTTGACCACTGGCAACATCAAAAGATTGTCAAGTGTTGAAGGGAGAAGACCCCAGTACCAAGAAAAAGGGGCATCAGTGGTTAATGTTTGGAGTACACTCCCTACCTCAACCACTGATAAAACCACTGCTAGTGGGAAATCAGATGATCCCATTAAATTGGGTGATGATTTAAAATATTTGGAATTGACGGAACGTGTTGATAAACTGGATACTTCAGTTGCAGATATCAAAGAAATGTTGCAACAGTTGTTGACAGTACAAAAGATGCAATCCACTGTTGTTCCACTTCAAGCACCTGCTCCACCACAAGCATCTGCTACAAATGAGCTCTGGAACCTCTTCCAACCTTTTCTCCAACAACAAAAAGAAATGGCCGATCAGCAACATGAAATACATGTCCAAAAGCCGAGAAACATCATGGAGTCTAGGTTCAAGAACACTCAAGCAGACATTAAGGCAATCAAGGCCCATTTATTGGAAACCACTGGCACTGCTCCTCCAACAGTTCTTTTCATTGATCAACTTCCCCCAGATAATGCCAAAAAGGGGGAGAAAATTCAGGAGTGGAAGAAGAAGGGAATAGATGATGGTCTTTACATTGAACCATAAAAGGATGCTATGACCAGAACAATTCCCTTGCCAGATGGTAGTAAAAAGGTTGATGCTACCCAAGAAGCACTTGATGAAGGAGTAGCAAGTGTAAAAAGGGATAGAGCGGCAAAGGATATTTCAAGGTGGAATGAGGAGAAAAGAGCTTACATGGAGCTGTATGCGCAGGGTTGTTCTGGTTCAAAGGATACTAAAAATCCTAAGCCAAAAAGAAAACCCAAGTCCATCCCATCCAGAATTCCAAAGCATATTCCTAAACCACCATCCAAAAGCCATCAGTATCAAACCTCCACCCAAACAGCTGTTGTAACTCCTGCTGTATCAACTACTGCTGGTACTTCAGAGGTTTCAACATTTGTTATCACTTCAACACACACCACTTCAACACACACCACAACCACTACTCTACCACCACCATCATCAAAAACAACCTCACCACCATCATCTCCTGCCAAAAAGCAGAAGACAACAGATGTTAGTCAACCACAAACCACTGCCACTCAAACTATCACCACTGTTCCACCCAAAGCATCATCAGTCCCTCCTCAAACAAAAAGGAGAAGGCTAATTCTAAAAAATGATGACACATCTCCACCACCAACATCTTCAAAATATCTGTCACTTGTCACAATTCCAAAACCCATGCCTCTCTCTTCGGCTCAAATTCTAAAGCCATTACCTCCTACTGGTGTCTCATTTCCTCCAGTTAGGGAAGAAATCAAATCCTTTTACTATGAGGATGACCCAGCTAAAAGGAGTTTACCATCTGTTGAAGGATATCCCAGGCCTAACAATATTGAAGAATATTTGAAACTCAAGGCCAAGCAAGCAGAGGATATCTCAATCAAAAATAAACAAGGGAAATCTGATAGAGAATTTCAGCAAAACTATCAGTTTCTACTCACACAGGTCAGAGCTATGGAGCAATTTGCCAAAAATGTATGTCAGCAAATCTCAGAAAGGGCATATGAGTCCTTGAGAAAAGACTACATTGAGAACATCATGACCTACAAGAAATACAAGGGGGAGAAACACATGTACAAAAACTGGACCATTCCTGAGCTTGAAAAAGAGGCAGCCAGGATTCAAGAAATGATAAAAAATAAGGTCAAGCAGACTCCTCCTGAAAAATTCAAACAATTTGAAGCTGATAAGATCTTAGAGTTGAAGAGAATGAAAGAGGAGCTGATAGCAGCTGATTATGGTTCAAAGAATTCTGTGACAA
Organism: Helianthus tuberosus; assembly: GCA_030545235.1. Lineage (NCBI taxonomy): Eukaryota > Viridiplantae > Streptophyta > Magnoliopsida > Asterales > Asteraceae > Helianthus > Helianthus tuberosus. The sequence continues at coordinate 17,413 of JARYGA010045613.1, read as the reverse complement.
AGTGGGGAGAAGATAGAGTCAGGGCTACCTACGAGGAACTTAGAAAGAAAGATCCAACAGTTCCAAAAAGGCCTGACTACTCCAAAGCAGAGGTCTCAAAAAGACCACCAAAGCTGCAAGTCAAAAGAACCAATGCTCCAGCTGGTGCTGCCATCTACAAAAGAAGGAGTCAAAACCAGTCTGGTGCTGAAACAGTTCAATATCTAAATGCTGGAAATGCTGTTGTAAAAGAGGGCATTAGATTAATGATGAAAGAAGATCTTGAATTGGAACAATCTGCAAGTACTGCTCAGCCAGTCATGAATAGGCCAGTATCTCCAAACACCTCTTCAAATAAAAATCTCCCAAGAAACCCACCAGGCTCAAAAGTACTAAAGTGGGAAACTGACAAACAGACCCATGTACTGACTATGTTCAGGCCTGATGGAGAAGTGAAGAAAATATCAAGGGAATAAGCACTTGGCCTAAGTCTTGAAGATTTGCAGGATCTCCTTGATCTTCCACTTAGCAGGGATGATGATGATACAGATGCCTTAACCTTTGAACTACAACTTAAAAGGCAAATAAGGGAACTGTTGATGAGGCAATAAAAATTCCACAATAATGAAGAGTTTTGGCATTATCTGTTCCAGGGGGAGATTGTTGGGATTGAACCCTACCAGAGGAACAGATAATAAAAGCCAAAACTGGATCAGAGCAGTGGATCCAGAATAAGCAGATGTTACATACAAGTCTCTCCCATTGAAAATGATTTCAACATCTGCTGACCTCCTATCTACTGATCGTGCAAACTGCTGACCTACAACTGCTGATCAATTAAAGGCCTGATGAAAGACTAAAGCTCTGCTGTTCAATCTACTGCCTTGAGTCAGGCACTGCTGTTCCGGACAAGTACTGCTGGGTTCACAGCAGTGGAGGGATGCAGCAGTTGTTTATTCTGTCTTTATGTAATGTAATGTAATAGCAGTTGTTAGCATAGCAGTGTTTGTATTGATCAGAGGTTAGAGTTTGTTAGGAGGTTAGATGTCACTTTCATGGTGACGTCAGCTTAGATGCTCAGTAGTTTGCTAGTGCCTATAAATAGAACAGTGCTCTGTACTGTTCTATTAGCTCTTTGCAATACCGTCTTCTTTGCACGAACAAACACTGAGCTCTGGCTGAGGGGAGTTTGTATTAAACATTGCATTGTAATCATTGTTGAAATTAAATTCAATCTTTCGGTTCTTTATGAAAAGTGTTTGATAAAAGCAATACTCTCGTTTGATTGTATGCAAAGTTTGCTTCCATCTTAATTCTGCTGCACAACTCATCCATCTTCATTCTAATTCAAACGTAAAATAAAATCAATACCAAACTCAGATCCAACAGCACCCTACCGATTAGCACCCACTGAAATGTTAGAACTGAAAAAGCAATTAGATGAATTGCTCAGTAAAGGATTCATACAACCTAGTTCATCCCCGTGGGGAGCTCCAGTGTTGTTTGTAAAGAAGAAAGATGGTTCGATGCGAATGTGTATCGATTATAGGGAATTGAATAAGGTTACAATTAAGAATAGGTACCCATTACCTAGGATTGATGATCTTTTTGATCAACTTCAGGGGGCTAGATATTTTTCTAAGATAGATTTACGCTCCGGATATCATCAGTTGAAGGTACAAGTAGAAGACATACCTAAAACCGCTTTCAGAACTAGGTATGGTCACTACGAGTTTACAGTCATGCCCTTTGGATTAACAAATGCTCCTGCAGCATTCATGGACATGATGAATAGAATCTGTAAACCGTACTTGGATAAATTTGTAATTGTCTTCATCGAAGATATACTTATTTATTCCAAAAATCAGGAAGAGCATTGTGAGCACCTGCATGCACTCTTAACTCTGTTAAGAAAGGAGAAACTTTACGCCAAATTCTCGAAGTGTGAATTTTGGCTACATGATATGCAATTTTTAGGTCACATGGTGAATCACGAAGGTATTCACGTAGATCCTGCTAAGATAGAAGCAATGACCAAATGGAAAGTCCCGCAATCAGTTACGGAAGTTAGAAGTTTTCTAGGATTAGCTGGATACTATAGGCGCTTTATTAAAGATTTTTCTAAGATAGTTGTGCCATTAACTAAGCTAACCTGTAAGATAGTTAAGTTTGAATGGGGACCTAAGCAAGAAGAGGCTTTTAAGGTTTTAAAGCAAAAGTTAACAAACACCCCAATTCTTGCCTTACCCGAAGGAATAGAAGATTTTGAAGTTTACTGTGATGCTTCTAAGCTAGGATTAGGGTGTGTGCTAATGCAAGGCAAGAAGGTAATTACGTATGCCTCAAGGCAATTGAAAAAGCATGAAGAAAACTATACGACTCATGACTTAGAATTAGGAGCCATAATTTTTGCCCTTAAGATTTGGAGACATTATCTGTATGGAAGTAAATTTACAGTCTATACAGATCATAAGAGCTTAAAATATATATTTGGGCAAAAAGAATTGAACATGAGGCAAAGAAGATGGATGGAAATTTTGAGTGATTACGACTGTGATATTCAATATCACGAAGGAAAAGCAAATGTAGTTGCAGATGCCATAAGTCGTAAGTATCATGAAAAGCAAAAGCGAGTTCGTGCTCTTATATTAAATCTACAGTTAGATTTAATGGAACAACTGAAAAACATTCAAGAAACAGCAATCAAGAATGATGCTGAAGGAATGAAAGGAAGGATAAAGGAATTGGAGCAAGGAGCTGATGGAATTTGGAGATTCCACAAAAGAAGGATTTGGGTACCTAAGCAAGGAGACTTAAGAAATAAAATTTTAGAGGAAGCCCATAAATCTAGGTATACAATGCATCCTGGAAATAATAAAATGTACCAAGATTTAAGAAATAACTTCTGGTGGATAGGAATGAAAAAGGATATAGCTAGATATGTATCTAAGTGTCTAACTTGTTCACAAGTTAAGGCAGAACACCAGAAACCTTCAGGGTTACTCCAACAATTAGAAATGACTGTTTAGAAATGGGAACTAATAACCATGGATTTTGTTACTAAGTTGCCCAAAACCCGAAAAAGTAACGACACAATTTGGGTAATTGTGGATCGATTAACCAAATCAGCTCATTTCATACCCATGAAGGAAACCTTTAGCATGGAAAGGTTAGCTAAATTATACGTAGATGAAGTAGTGTCCTTACATGGAGTCCCACTCTCTATCGTATCGGATAGAGATAGTCGTTTCACTTCACATTTCTGGACAAGTTTCCAAGAAGCCATGGGGACGCGATTAAATTTAAGTACAGCTTATCATCCCCAAACAGACGGACAAAGTGAAAGGACAATTCAAACCTTGGAAGACATGCTCAGGGAATGTGTAATAGATTTTGGTGGAAACTGGGATGACCACCTACCCTTAATTGAATTCTCCTATAACAATAGTTATCATGCAAGCATTGAAGTTGCCCCATTCAAAGCACTGTATGGGCGAAAGTGCAGAACTCCATTTTGTTGGGCAGAAATAGGAGAAAGTCAATTATCAGGTCCTGAAATCGTGCAAGAAACCACCGACAAGATCACTCAAATCAAGGAAAGACTGAAAACGGCTCGTGATCGTCAGAAGAGTTATGCAGACAATCGACGTAAGCCACTGGAATTTCAAGTCGGAGATAAGGTACTCTTAAAAGTTTCTCCTTGGAAAGGAGTAGTTCGGTTCGGTAAGAAAGGAAAGCTAAGTCCAAGGTACGTAGGACCATTCCTAGTAATCCAGCGAATAGGACCAGTTGCCTATCGTTTACAACTACCAGAAGAGCTAGCTGGGGTACATGACGTCTTTCATGTATCCAACCTCAAGAAATGTCTATCTGACGAATCCCTGGTAGTACCTCTTCAAGATGTAGAGGTAAATGAGAAGTTAAAATTTGTTGAGAAGCCACTACAGATAGAAGACAGAAAGGTCAAATTTCTCAAACACAAAAGACTAGTACTGGACAAAGTCAAGTGGGATTCAAAGAAAGGACCTGAGTACACTTGGGAACTGGAATCAGAGATGAAGCGAAAATATCCCTACTTGTTCCAGTAAATCTCGAGGACGAGATTTTAATTAAGGTGGGGAGGATGTAACAACTCTCACCAAAAGTATTAATTCTTATTTTATTTTGTCTAATAGGAAACCCTAATTGAGACCCCCAAGTAATATTGCATGAGCCATAAAATTTTCAGAACAATCGGAATTAGGATCAGGGCCCCTAAAACTCAAGGGGGGTATTCCCTAATCGTTATTATCCTCACAGTTTGTTGTCAAATGCGAATTTCGTCGAACGGTCGACTCACCTAAGCTACCAAGACACGAGGTTACCCTATGCTAAAAGTGGCCCGTCACGCCACGCGCGGGAGCCAGGTGTCCCTGGCGCGCCACGCGACGGGGACCATTTTTCAGCATATAAATGTGGGGTTTGGCACTTGAATTTTGGTGTTGGTTCGACGTAAAAACTCGTTTCGTACGTTGAGATATCGTTTGTTTACTCCAAAAACACATACAAACACGAAATTCTGTCGCGATAACAGGGTAATAACTCGATCACTGCTACGATTTAATGTCCGATCGATAAAAACCAATCCGATGGATGTTTAAGTGCTGCCCGTATTTGGGTTATACTTTGTCATTCGTCGTGAAGGTTTTGAATCTCGTGAGTTATCGTAAAAGTTGTATTAAGTTACTGGCCTAGTTTTCGTGTGCATTGTTATTTGAATTAGGTTAACCAGGCTAAAATCAGTAGGCTAAAAGCTGCCCGTCTAAACTTGCAATGTGAGTCATTCTCTTTTTACCAAATTGTTTCCCAAAACCCTATTTATTTTCAAAGTTATAATTACAGGGATTAAGTCTTTGTAATCTTCAATTACTGCCGGTATGTGGGGTTTTGTATACATTACTTGATACCCGTCTCCATTGGACAACGAGTTAGCCAATGGGTGATCTGACCATAGTTACAGATACAGTCGAGTGACAAATACCGATTTGGGGTAATTAGTTGATAGAAACAATGTAATCACCCTTAATGCTGTATATTATAACAATGTGTCGTTTTGTGCAACTTGAGTGACTCGCCAGTATTTCCCTGCTGATAAAACCTTTTTAAAACATGTTTCAGGTGATCTGCTGTGATCCATGAAAAAGTGTCGTGTAGCACTACAAGCTTGAGGAAGTGGCTCAATAAAATAAAGAAACATGTTTTTTGTAAAAATAGGGATTTCCCAGTGAAATCACCTTTATTGTAAATTATGGGTGTTATCCCCAATTTGTGAAATAAAATAAATTGGGTATTTTTAAGTTTTAAAACCAAGAGAGTTTACAATCAAATATTTTGTCCTTTTTCCATTTTTTTCGCTTTTTTTTTTTCGTGAGTCTAGACGATGCTTTCCCTAACCAAGAGGCAATCCGGCTGTAGAGTCGCTATCCCCAACCCAGATTACATAGGAATGCATTACTTTCATTTAGTTTCTAGCTCACTTTTTTTTATTCTATTTTTTTTTCGCATGATCACAAACTCTAACAGTTTTAACTTATAACGGTGCCCCTTATACTATTATCGGCAGTTTTGATTTCCCATATCTCCCAGGCGAAAACCCACTAGCAGACCGACATTTAAGGTATATTAGATCAAAGGGAGTTAAAACCAAACCCGGGCCTATCCACATATCCCTAACTAGACGCAAGCTCGATTTATTATAATCTCATATTATTATTATTCAACCCAAGCAAAAAATTCACCTTTTCTATCATTTTCCGTTTTATTTTGCAAACTTCTCATATCGAAGGACATTTTCTGATTTTTCAATTTTTTTGGATTTTCAAATTTTTTTAATTTTTTTGTATTTTTCAATATAAGACTCGATTATTTCCAAGTATCCCATCCCCACACTTGAAGATTGCATTGTCCCTAATGCAAGAATGGAAATACGACTCAATACCTAACGACTACTAGACTACTAACTAACTACTAAATAAATAACGAACTAATGACGAAATAAATAAAATACAACAACAAAAAGGGAAACGACTTAGCTGATATGTGAGACTGTCAAAGTGCCAGTCATTTCCACATAAGCCCTCCAATTCGAAACGCGCTCAGCAAACAACTCTAAACTCGGACACAAGTTTTGACCCGACAGCTACTCGATACAGACGACACGGACTCTAATAGCCGTCGGTGAACCTGACTCGACTGGACTTGACCTGAACCGACACAAATAGCTCACCAACAGACTGCAATCGGCACATAGATAAGAGAATAAACAAGGAACATACCTGAATCGATGAGTCGCACAAGAAAAAGATGAACTTTTTGAGTTATGTTGGGTCCCGAATCGCGACGATGTGGCAACCGGATATGAAAAATAGTTTAGGGGTTTTATTCGGGTGGTCGATCCGATCACAACGGTGGTCGTGGTATGGAGAATGGCGGTCGGATGGTGTGGATATGGTAGGTGGAAGGTGGGTTATCGGCGGTGGGGTATTAGAGAGAAAGGTGGAGGGCGTTTGAGGACAGCAGGTGACCGAAAGGGTTTTTTAGAAATTTCAATTGCTGCTGGCGTCGCGCAAGTAAATTGGGTGGGGCCGTGGCGCAGCGCGACTAAGTTAGGGGGGTCAAAAGGGTCAGCTTTTGGGGGTCAAACTGTTTGAAAGGGTTCAAAAGAAAGTCTAATGACCCTAGATGGTGGCGTTACGCGAGCAGGTGATGCATAGGACGGTGGAGCTACGCGACGGGCATTTTTTAATAGAAAGTTGCGTGAATTTTCAACTTTTTGCCTTAGAAAATTTTTATAACTCTTACCCAACCTTCCCCAAACCAGCCCAAAATTTTTCTAAGTATGGGACTTACCTGGAATGACTTTTCTTCGCGTTTTCAGCTCCTCAAAGGTACGTTTCCTGCAAATTCACTCACAAACACAAAACACACACACGAGAAGCTACGAAAAACATGAAAAATAACGAAATTTACAAATGGTACATACTCTACAAACGAAGTTGTTCGCACTCACTGCTCGGTGAAGGTGGGTGGGTCCTCGAGAGGAATTTCTTCCTCTTCGGTAGTATCAATGGGACCTCCCAAGTAGTGTTTCAAACGATGACCGTTTACCTTCCATACTCCTTTGTCAACTTCGTCGTATTACTCAACAGTGTCGTATGGAAACACCTCCCTAACCACATACGGTCCACTCCATCTTGATTTTAGCTTCCATGCTATCAATTTCAACCTCGAATTGAATAGGAGCACTTTATCACCTACCTTAAACTCCTTCAAACCTCCCAACCTCCTATCATGCAACGCCTTAGTTTTTTCCTTGATACTCCAAGATTGTTCATAGGCGGCATCCCTCAAAGCTTCCAACTCATGAATTTGGAAGAATCTCCTTCTTGCGGCCTCGGTAAGGTCAAGGTTAACGATTTTCAACGCCCACAAAGCTCTATGCTCTAATTGTACCGGAAGATGTCAAGCCTTGCCATACACAATCATAAAGGGTGTTGTTCCTAACGGTGTCTTGTATGCGGTGCGGAATGCCCATAAAGCGTCGCCGAGCTTTTTCGACCAATCCTTTCTACTTTTTCCTACCGTTTTCTCTAGGATTCTCTTCACCCCTTGGTTAGCATTCTCTACTTGGCCACTAGTTTGCGGGCGATATGCAGTGGAGAGACGATGAGTGACACCGTAGCGAGCAAGTGCCTTTTCCATAGCGGAATTGCAAAAATGCGTACCACGGTCACTTATTATAGCTTTTGGAACTCCAAAACGTGTGAACAACTTTTTTAAGGAACCTCACCACTACTCGGGCATCATTAGTAGGCAAAGCTTGAGCTTCCACCCACTTTAAGACATAGTCAATGGCCACGAGGATGTACCTATTCCCACTCGAAGATGGGAAATGTCCCATGAAGTCAATGCCCCAAACGTCAAAGATTTCAAGAACTTGGATGGGATTTTGGGGAATTTCATCCTTAGATGAGATGTTTCCAGTACGTTGGCAATGGTCACATGTCCTAACAAACTCTACGGCATCCTTAACTACCGTTGGCCAATAAAAGCCACTATCGAAAACCTTTTGTGTCGTCACATTTGCTCCGTGATGGCCTCCCGTTAAACCCTCGTGCACATGTCTAAGGATGTCTAAACAATCCTCCTTTGAAATGCATCTCCTAAGCACTCTATTTCCACCTATCCTAAATAGGTATGGGTCGTCCCAAATATACTTCCTAGCATCCCTAAGAAGCTTTTCCTTTTGTTGATATGACATACCCCTCACAAGATCTCCGGTCGCTAAATAATTTGCCAAATCCGAGAACCATGGCAAACCTTCTACCTCTGCACTAACAAAATCTATGGTTTCGTGAGGAAAAGTGTCTCTTATGGAATCCTCACGAACCTCTTCTCGCTTTGGATCCTCTAAACGTGACAAATGATCGGCGGTCACGTTTTCCGCTCCCTTTTTATCCTTGATTTCTATATCGAACTCGGAGAGCAAAAGAATCCATCTAATGAGACGCGGCTTTGTGTCTTTCTTTTGGAATAGAAATCGCAAAGCGGCATCGTCGGTGAACACGGTGGTTTTGGAAAGCACGAGATATGAGCGAAACTTATCAAACGCAAACACTACGGCTAAGAGCTCTTTTTCCATGGTGGTATAGTTCTCTTGAGCATCATTTAGAGTCTTGCTCGCGTAGTAGATTGGATGAAAGTGTTTATCGACTCTTTGACCTAAGACCGCACCTAGGGCATAATCGCTTGCATCACACATGAGCTTGAAAGGCAAGCTCCAATCGGGCGAAACAAGGATAGGAGCACTAATGAATTTTTCTTTCAAGAAGTCAAACGCCTTGATACACTCCTCGTCGAAGATGAAAGGTACATCCTTCTCTAAGAGTCGGGTCATAGGGCGAGTAATTTTGGAAAAATCCTTTATGAAACGCCTATAAAAGCCCGCATGACCTAAGAAGCTTCTAACGGACTTGACACTACTAGTAGGTGGAGGTAATCTACTTATGGTATCTATCTTGGCCCTATCCACCTCTATACCCTCTCTAGACACCTTGTGTCCTAAAACAATACCCTCCGTCACCATAAAGTGACACTTCTCCCAATTCAACATAAGATTTGTCTCTATGCACCTCTTAAGCATCCTATCAAGATTTAGAAGACATTGTTCGAAAGTGGTGCCATAAACCGAGAAGTCATCCATGAAAACCTCCATGGAAGTCTCAAGCATGTCTTGGAATATAGCAACCATACATCTTTGGAAAGTAGCCGGAGCATTGCATAACCCGAAAGGTATGCGGCGATATGCATAAGTGTCGTAAGGGCATGTGAACGTCGTTTTATCTTGATCCTCCGGGGCGATGGGGATCTGAAAATAACCCGAAAATCCATCGAGAAAACAATAGAATTGTTGACCCGCTAGATGCTCCAACATTCGGTCAATGAATGGTAAGGGGAAGTGGTCTTTCCGGGTGGCGTCATTTAACTTTCGGTAGTCTATGCATACACGCCCACCGGTAACGATACGGGAAGGGATCAATTCGTTCTTTTCGTTCATGATCACCGTCATCCCACCCTTCTTTGGGACGACTTGGGTCGGGCTAACCCATGGTGAATCGGAAATAGGGTATATCACCCCGGCATCTAACAATTTAAGCACTTCCTTCTTAACAACCTCTTGCATGTTCGGATTTAGGCGCCGTTGAGGTTGCACCACCGGCTTATAGTCATCTTCCATGAGTATCCGGTGGGTACAATAGGCGGGGCTTATGCCCTTGATATCCGAAAGACGCCATGCAATGGCCTCCCTATTTTGTCTCAACACCTCTAACAACCTACCCTTCTCTCCCTCTTCTAACTTAGACGAAATAATGACGGGAAAATCGGACCCATCACCTAAGAAAGCGTACTCTAAGTGGGACGGGAGAACTTTGAGTTCTAGTGGGGCGGGTTTCTCTATAGGTGTACTCTCACTCTCACTTTTGATCTCACTCAACTCTAGCACTTCGGGGACCCACTCTTTCTCTTCTACTTCCTCACTCTCACTCACAACCTCTTCTATCTTCTCAACTAGATCGGCTCCACTAATATAGCCAAAGCAATGGTCGATACAAGATAAGAAAGACTCTATGAAATAGACCGAATGACAAGGACTACTAAGGTCATCGGAACCACTAGGGTGCTCCATGGAGCGTGCTATCTCGAAAGTAACTCTCTCCTCACCGACTTGAAGTGTGATTTTCCCGTCAAAGACATCGATGATGGCCTTGGCGGTACACAAGAATGGGCGTCCTAGAATGATAGGAACCTTCTCGTCGGCTTCCATATCAAGAACGACAAAGTCCACGGGAAAGACGAATTTATCCACTTTGACTAGGAGGTTTTCAATTATACCACGTGGATAACGGATCTATCGGCTAGAGATAAAGACATGCGTGTAGGGGACAACTCTCCTAGACCTAACCTCTCATACATGGAATATGGCATCAGGTTTATACTCGCTCCTAGATCGGCTAGGGCCCTACACTCGGTATCACTCCCAAACAAGCACGGGATGGTGAAAAGGCTCGGATCCGTCAATTTTTCCGGGACCTTGTTCAACACTATGGCAGAACACCCTCCACTAAGGGGGATGTTAGAAACCTCTCCTAACCTATCCTCACGTTTTAGAAGATCTTTTAAAAATTTTGCATATTTCGGCATTGATTGAAGAGCTTCTATGAAAGGGAGGTTGATTCTAAGCTGTTTAAAAATCTCTAAGAATTTCCCATACTCTTTGGAATAAGTTTGATTTTTTAGGCGGGAAGGAAACGGAGCACGGGAAATATCAACATTGGGTGATGGAACAACTTGAATGGGCTTTTTACCTACGCTTTTCTCACTTGAAGGCCCCCCGGTGTATGCGGTACTTGCTGGGATGAACCTAGGTTGCACTTTACCGGGCGCCTCCATTTCAATCTCCTCATCTACGGGGTCCTCATCTTCTATCTCAACACTCTCGGGTCTAACTACCTCTCATAAGGTCCTACCGCTACGGGTTGAAATTGCCTTCAAAGTGCCTGAAGGGTTGGGCTTTGTGCTGCCCGAGAATTGACCTAGAGGTCGTTCTTGCAACTGGCGTGCAATATCCCCAACTTGCCTCTAAAGGTCTAAGAAACTTGAATGATTATTCTTTAGGAGCATATCGTGATCTTCTAAAGTACGTTGGGTAGCCTGATCCTTAACCAATAGTTGGGTAAGAAGGTCCTCTATCCTAGACAGACTACCATTTGACCCCTCATTCTTAGGTTGAACCTCTTGGTTTGACCCCTCACCTCTGAACTGCCCCCCTGAACCTGAACTAGCAAATTGACCTGTTTGACCCGACCCCCCACTAGAATAGAAACCTGGCCCCCTGCTTTGATATTGACCTGATGGAAAACCAGGGGGGTTACCTGAAGAGCGATAATTGTTAGCACGCCAATTAGAGTTACTATTATTGAACGGGTTAGTTGGACCCCTATTTTGACCTGCTATATACTAGACCTGTTCTAGGGTAAGGGTTGGGCAATCCACTGTGTCATGACCACCTCTACAAACTTCGCAACTATCGACCTTTTTCTTAATTTCTAGCAACTCTTTGGTGATATAGTCAAGTTGAGATACTACCTTTGAGTCTGAAACGACTTGGTTTACTCCTCGAGAAGATGAGGAAGTAATCACAGGATTGGAATTCCTGCTGGTAGCACTGTGATCTATATCAGCATGAGCGAAGCTCTCAAAGAGGTCATTGCAGTCAGCCACAGTTTTCTTTCCCATTAGGTGGCCTCCTGCAGATGTGTCGAATCGGGCCTTGCACTCGGGGGAAAGACCATTGAAAAATTTTTCTACTAAAGCCCAATCCGACAGACCATGTTGGGAACAACATGATAGTAAAGTTTGAAACCTCTCCTAAGCTAAGTGATATGGTTCGTCAGGCTCCATTCTGAAGGAATGGATCTGATCTTGAAGGCGAGAGGCCTTCGCAGGTGGGAAATACTTAGCAAGGAATGCATCCCTAAGTCCAGCCCAAGTAGTGTAAGTACCTGCTGGCTGCGAATCGAGCCATGTGGCTGCGCGGCCAGCAAGTGAAAAGGGAAAGACTTGGAGAAAACGGGCATCAAGATTAACACCTTCGATGCCGAAGGTGCTACACAGACGGGTGAGACGGTTGATATGTGCTGGCGCATCCTCATCATCACGACCATGGAACTGACAAGAGTTGCTAATGGCGGTCATGATGTATGAGGGAATTTGCCAGGACTTATCATTGGTGATTTCAGGGATGGTAATGGGTGAATTGGCGGTAAAACCTGAGGTGGAACGTTGGTGGACAGTTTGGTTATCGGCCATTTGGTGAACTGGTGGTGGACTAGGGTGACGGGAGGGTGGTGGGGAATTGTGGGGTGATGACTTTGGGGTGAAGTCGTAGTTTGGTGGTTTAGATTGAAGTGTAGAGTCAGAAGGGGCTGATGATGAAGTTGAAGATTTTTTTACCTGAAAATTTGGTGTGGAGAAGGAAGACTTGTCAATTGGCGGCTTCACTGGTCCCTGCGAACGCGTGTGGGGCATGAACTGCAAAACCAAGAACAAACAAGTAAGACAACTCCAACAGAAGGCTCGAATAAATACGAGAAAGACACTAAAATGACTTGGACTCCTACGACTCACAAACACACAAAAAGCACGTAACGATATCAGTTGAAATCCAAACTAAGCAGTTAACGCAATTGCCAAGAGTCCCCAGAAACGGCGCCAAAAACTTGATGTGGAATAAGTAGTTCAACTAAATAAACTAAAATAACCCTAAATTAAGACTCAAGTAATAAAAATCTAGACTCTCTAACTTGACTAAACTACTCACCGGCAAGTAAACCGGTCGACTCTAGCAAAGAAAAGTAAGTCCGGATGTCGAACCCACAAGGACTCTAATTAATTACGTTAACGACTTTATTTAGATTAGACACTGACACGACTTAACAATTGTTGTGTTTTAAGAGGGGGGGTTTACTAAAATCCTAAAATTGAAATTAACATGGAATTAGACTAAGACACGAACGAAAACTAAGGTTTGATTCAGATGAGATTAACGACTACCTAGGCTTTAATCCAGTTTAATTATGAATGGACTTCTAACGGTATTATTGTTGTATGGAGTCGGGATCGTAAAATGCTAAACCCTAAGGTATTTCAATGCTAAGACTTCCCGACCCTTCTCAGGAAGAAACCTAGGAAGCCCTACAAGGCTGTTATAAACACCGACTGTTAGACTTCCTCTCAGTCCTCTAACGACTCTAAAAGTTCCCTAATACGACTATCTACCTCTCAACGCGACAATCTAAGGCAATTCTGACTTGGTTTACTAGACACAAATGCAATTAGGGAACTAAGATTGACTTCTCTCAAAACCTATCTTAGATATATACTGCACCGCGACCTAATAACTAACTCGAGCCTCTCAGCGACAAGTTAAGCAGAATACCTAATTCTAATTGTATTTTATATATTGTTTCTAGGGCTATTGGCCAATTTACCCAAAGATCACCCGAACCCGCAAGGAATCAAATAATCAACACAAATTTATTATGTGAAAGACATTCACCAAAATCTATGTGAAACAGTAAATAATCAACAACCAAAAGTAAATACGCACATGCACCAAATCAGAAATTCTAGAATACTTTACTTTCAAAAATCAATCCATAATCAAACAATAATAACTGTTAAAAGGTCCAAACTTTAATCAAACTATCATCTTGTCTAGGTAGTATCTAAGGTTTAGCCAAGAAACATGTTGTCTAAAGTAAACAAATCAAGTTCAACACAAGAATTCATTGGAAAAGATCGAAAACACGAAATTAAAGAAAACCGGGAGATAAAACCCGAACAATCTTCACTTCCACGCTCCAAGCTTCAACTGAATGATTCCCGCAAGCTAAAGCACTCCAAAAGACGTGAAATCTCCTCCAAAATCTCCCCTAGGGTTTCTTAATTCGTAACTTCTGATATTAATGATCATTAACTTTGATTATATAACAAACCCTAGCCACAAAACAACTAGTTTCGCCAGCCAACCCGTCGCGTAGCGCGACGGGGTACTCCTTTGATGGTGGCGCTACGCCAGCTCCCCCCATATCAGACTTTTCTCACTTGTTGTTGGCGTGGCGCGAGCGTATAGCCCTCTACCCGTGGCGCCGCACGAGCAAGGTATTTCCACAGAATGTTGCTTTAGAAATCCATCTTTAACACCCCAAAATTCTTAAAAATAATTCTAACTCTTTGTGACTTGTTCCAGGATGTAATGCTTCAACAATATAGCTCGTTTCCACTCAATTTTCAGCCAATTAACGTATCAAGACCTGGAAAAACGAACTTTGATCAATAGCACGTAGTTCTAAATAAAACTTGACTATAAATAACGATAAAATATACAAAATATACACGAATAAAGATGTATTATTCAATACATCAATTATTTTAGGACATGAAATAATATAACTCATTAAAATATCATGAATTACCATCCAAAATATTACCAAAATTCCAATGAATAAATATACAAAGAATACCCAAAATACCGGTAAAACTAAACAAAGGAATGTAACTCACAAAATATTCCGGAAATATTATTCATATGTATATTTTGGTAAATAATATTTTGGACATCAAAGGAATGGAAATGGGATTTTCATGATTACTACAAAATATTTCATATTTTAGACAAAAAAGAAAATATATTATTTTGGGTGAATGAAAATATATTTTCTTGGACTTATTAAAAGAATTATCATTTTTGAAAGAAATATGTATTTTCTCAAACAAACATGAACTATATTATTATTGAGAGAAAATGTATTTTCTTAAAATAAACTTGAAGTATATTATTTTTGGAAGGAAAATGGATTTATATATTTTCTAAGTTAGACTTGCAAACATGTTAATTTGGGAACTTGTATGAGAATTACAAATATTTTTGCCAAAGGAAAAATTATAAATAATTTTTCAAATTAATGTTTCCCAAAAAATATATTTCGGAAATATATATCGATGTATTTTTACTAGAAATATTATTCCAGAAAAATTAATACAAAAATTAAGTATAAGAATACTAAACAATTACAAGAAAATACGTACTCTCGTACGTATACATACACTCCGGAATACGACCCCAATACATGGCAAAAATATACAAGTATAAGAATACGAATACAAATACACCCATCCTTGGGAAGGATATTCATGTACAAATACAAAAGTGTGATAAGTTAAAAGTATATTATTTTAACTATTGTTCCAAAATTTAACAAACATAATTTAAGTTAAAATATTTATTATTTTAACAAATAAATTATATAACTTGGAATGACGATGAAGACACTTGGAAACATAACTCAAAGGCACTAATTAATACTAAGTCAAGGCACGAACCGCTCGTCTAATGGACCATAGTACGCATGTAGTTGGTCGTGCGTTCTAGAGGAAGCTTTGAGTTACATCGGATACAAGGAACGCAAAACTGTAAGTTCATGTTCCCCATTTTCTTTTAACTATTTTCAGTTTTATAACTTCGGGGGTGAAGTACATGTTACATACTGTTTACAAACATTTTGATTTGGTATGGTTAGCTAAGGAAGGGTACTGCTTGATCATGTGAGTGGTGGGTATAACACTTAAGGCCATTAATCCTCGTTGTAGGACCGAGGGACATGAGTGATAGATCTATTTGGGTGTAGCGAGCCCCATCCATGAGTCTGTCGAGTGGACCATGTGGTGACTATGTCTTATTCCCGGAGACAAATTTGCTAGGTTTGAGTTCCCTGCATCACTTCACACATATCAATGGCCTTGCAAACCATTGGTGATTTGTTTTCCTTGTTGCTTTCATACCAGGGTTTCAAGTACATGCAGACATACTTACAAATGTTTCAAAGGTTTACTCACAAACACACACATGAACTCGCTCAACTTTTGTTGAAGTTTTCAAACTACATGTATTTCAGGAAATTAAAGGTGGATCTGACGGGCGTTTGGAATGTTTCAAGTTACGTCGAGAATAAAGGATGTCATCTGTGATCTAAGGGTTTGGATAATGTGTCTTATCCTAGATAAGACTCATCTTTCAAAACCCGGTTTTATTTAAAGTCTTTTGTCGAGTCCTTGTGGAACTCTAAAACATTTGATTGGGTTGTATTTTGGATTTAAAGTCTACGCTTGGATTTAAAAACAATGCTATTGTAATATTTCTAAACTTAATTAATGGATGAACATCTTCAGTTTTATCATATAGTTGTTGTTATGATTGAATGCAATGATATTAAGCAAGTCACACCAAATCACACTTCCGCAAAAAGTCAGGGTGTGACAAGTTCTTCGTCGCCCTGAGTTCTTCGTGATACCAGTGTGTGTGCAGCACAAAATTAAACATGAATATGTTATGTGTAAACATTAAGCAACTCCTAAGTTTCCATGCAACAACCAAACAAAACAATACTGTAATCATTCATAAATAAAGCACATCATCCACGTAAAACAAATTGTGAAAACAGGATTATGAAACAAGTGACGCGTATGGGAAAGACCTTGAAATCTCAGGTTGTCACATCATCCCCAATGTGAAAGAAATTTCGTCCCGAAATTTGATAAGTAACTCAAAGCGGCACGGTGCTAGATCAGGATGACTGTGGATTTTCCCCAGGTGCCACATCATCCCCAGCTTGAAATGGAATTTCGTCCCGAAATTCACCAGTTGCATCAGATTTAGATTGGTCAGTTGGGAATAGTTGAGGATACTTGAGCTTCATCTGATCTTCGCATTCCCACGTGAACTCTGGTCTACGTCTTGAGTTCCAACGAACTCTCACGATCGGAATTCGACTATGCTTACGAACCTTGACTTCCCGATCCATAATTTCGATGGGTTCCTCGACAAACTGCAATTTGTCGTCGATCTTTAGTTCTTGAAGTGGTACCACAAGTGTTTCATCGGACAAACACTTCTTTAATTGCGAAACGAAGAAGACATCATGAACGTTACCCAACTCAGCAGGTAACTCGAGCTTGTAGGCCACTTTACCGATTCGCTCCAGAATTTTGAATGGCCCAACATAACGAGGATTAAGCTTGCAGCGCTTCCCAAGGCGCACCACACCCTTCCAGGGTGAGACTTTCAACATAACACGATCGCCTACAGCGAACGCCAAGGGTTTCCTACGCTTGTCGGCGTAGCTTTTCTGCCGATCACGCGCTGCCGCCATACGATTTCTAATCTGGACAATCTTTTCTGAAGTTTCAAGTACAAGCTCCTGACCTGTGATCTGGCTGTCACCCACCTCAGCCCAACAAAGAGGAGAACGACATTTCCGCCAGTACAATGCTTCGA
>JARYGA010045612.1:0-32118 GCA_030545235.1 Helianthus tuberosus | reverse complement strand
TAGAGTTATCGATCGATGTATAAAAGAAGCTCGCGCAAGGGAAGAGGAGTCCCGCGCAAGAGAAGAATTAAAAAAGGAAGAGATAACTAAAAATGAAAAAATGGAAGAACAAATAAGTGAAAAACCGACACATGAGTTAAACAACGAAAAAGGTGAGTCCGACAACGTTAAAATCCAAGAAGAGTCTAATTTCGAAGAAATTCATCTCTTATCACCTTCTTTCGAAAATCATTGTTTAGTACCCACTCATGCTAAGTTTCTAAAAGAGTTAAACACTAACACTAAAATTGACGAAACGGTAAGTGTTAAGTTAACTAATGATCAAACTTCACTAATAAAAGAAGACCCATTTGAAATTAACATCACACCGGTTCCATGTTTCTTTCAAAATTCGTTTATTAGTAATGTCACAATCGATAAAGATCTTTGTGTTAACATAATACCTAACTACCTTTTCGAAAAATTAAGTATTAGTGATTTTTCTCCACTTCAAATACCCATTTTTCTATCCAATCGGAAAGTAATAAAATCAATCGGTATAGTTGAAGATGTCTTGGTTCAAACAAATCAAATGGTAATTCCAACCGACTTTGTCATCCTCGATGACGCTCCTCTAGTGTTGGGACGACCATTTGTAAAAACTTACGAAGCTTTGAAAAACCGGAAGTTCAATAATCTACCTCTTCAATTAGGGGCATTTAAAAGAAGTGTCGATCTCGAACGATCAATGAAATATCCATTCGGCAATAATGACCCCCTAATTGAAGATGAAGATGAACCACCCGATACAAGTGAAGAGACTGACCACTTTGTTGAAGAAGAGGTCGCCATAGAACAAACTTTTAAAGTTCTTGATCGAAACGAGCAACCAAATAAGGAGTCTCCTAAAGACCCACCACTTGAGCTCAAAGAACTTCCAAAAGATTTGGAATATGCTTTTCTAGACAAAGATGGTAAATTACCTGTAATTATTTCGTCTAAATTAGATAACCTAGAAAAAGAAAAACTAGTTAGTCTTTTGAAAAAACACAAAAATGCAATAGCTTGGAAACTTGTTGACATAAAAGGAATTAGTCCTTCTATGTGCACACACAAAATTTTGATGAACGATGACTACAAATCTGTCATACAACCACAACGTCGAGTAAATCCAAATGTTCAAGAAGTGGTTAAAAATGAAGTCATCAAATTACTTGACGCAGGACTTATCTATCCTATTTCCGATAGTCCTTGGGTAAGTCCCGTCCAAGTAGTTCCAAAGAAAGGAGGTATGACGGTAATTACTAACGAAAAGAATGAATTAATACCGACAAGAACCGTCACAGGATGGAGAGTGTGTATAGATTATAGACGATTAAATGAAGCAACAAGAAAGGATCATTTTCCTTTACCCTTCATTGATCAGATGTTAGAAAGATTATCCGGTCATAAATTTTACTGTTTCTTGGATGGTTTTTCAGGTTACTTTCAAATCCCGATAGCACCCGAAGACCAAGAGAAGACAACATTCACATGCCCCTATGGAACTTTTGCTTATCGACGCATGCCGTTTGGTCTATGTAATGCCCCCGCAACATTCCAACGTTGCATGGTAGCCATTTTCCATGACATGATAGAAAAGACAATGGAAGTCTTCATGGACGACTTTTCTATCTTTGGGGATTCATACGACCAATGCCTCGATAACCTTGAACGAATGCTATCCCGATGTGAGGAAACTAACCTCGCCCTTAATTGGGAAAAATGCCATTTCATGGTAACGGAGGGAATAGTACTCGGTCACAAGATCTCAAGCGAAGGAATGGAGGTGGATCGAGCCAAAATAGATACCATTTCTAGGTTACCTCCTCCATCCTCCGTAAGAGCGATTAGAAGTTTCCTAGGGCATGCCGGATTTTATAGGAGGTTTATCAAAGACTTTTCAAAAATCTCAAGACCTCTAACAAAGTTACTTGAAAAAGATGCTCCTTTCATCTTTGACAAGGATTGCAATCAAGCATTTCTAACCCTAAAGGAAATGTTAATCAATGCACCTATCATGATAGCACCTGATTGGAAATTTCCTTTCGAAATCATGTGCGATGCTAGTGACTTTGCAGTTGGAGCTGTCTTGGGACAGAGAAAAGAAAAGCATTTCCACCCAATATATTATGCTAGTAAAACACTTAACGATGCACAAGAAAATTACACAACAACTGAAAAAGAGTTACTAGCTGTGGTATTTGCTTTTGATAAATTTCGCTCTTATCTTGTTCTTTCTAAAACTATAGTCTACACAGACCATGCAGCCATTCGATATCTCTTTAAGAAGCAAGACGCAAAACCACGCTTGATTAGGTGGATTCTACTCCTCCAAGAATTCGACATTGAAATCAAAGACAAAAGAGGAGCAGAAAATACCGCAGCAGATCATCTTTCGCGCTTAGAAGACCCAGCTTTGGAGGCGACCAGGGGCGAGCAAATCAACGAAAAATTCCCAACTGAATCCCTGGAAATGGTGGAATTTAAGGAAGAACCATGGTACGCCGACTTTGCCAACTACTTAGCTAGTGGAATAGTCGCAAGAGGATGGCCACATCATCAAAGAAAAAAATTCTTTGCCAATGTGAAACACTATTTTTGGGAAGATCCATATCTTTTCAAAATGTGTGCCGACCAACTCGTCAGACGATGCGTACATGGTAGTGAAGCCCGAAGAATTCTTCGCCATTGTCACGAAGGTCCATACGGAGGACATCATGGTGCTGCCAGTACCGCACGAAAGGTATTTGATTCAGGATTTTATTGGCCAACCATTTACAAAGATGCCCAAAATCTTGTAAAAACATGTGATGCTTGCCAAAGAACAGGTAATATTTCTTCCAAAAACGAAATGCCACAAAATGGCATTCTTGTTTGTGAAATTTTTGATGTGTGGGGACTCGACTTTATGGGACCTTTTCCACCATCGAAAGGAAACAAATACATACTTGTGGCAGTAGATTACCTGTCTAAATGGGCCGAGGCTGAAGCACTTCCAACAAATGATGGAAGAGTAGTGGTAAGATTTCTGAAAAAATTATTCTCTCGTTTTGGCACACCCAAAGCTTTAATAAGTGATAGAGGTACCCATTTTTGTAATCATCAACTTGAATTTTTTTTAACAAGATATGGGGTCTATCACCGGGTTTCGACAGCTTATCACCCTCAAACCAACGGACAAGCCGAAGTGACCAATAGAGGGTTAAAACGAATACTTGAAAAAACCGTAGGGTTAAATAGAAAGGAATGGGCTGATAACTTAGATGATGCTTTATGGGCTTTTCGAACTGCTTATAAAACAACGATAGGTACAACCCCATATAAGCTAGTCTATGGAAAAAGTTGCCACTTGCCAGTAGAAATTGCACACAAAGCCTACTGGGCAATCAAAAATGTAAACTTAGATCTAGAATTTGCTGGTAAAAATCGATTTTGTCAAATAAATGAATTAGACGAACTTAGGAATTATGCATACTCAAACTCTGAAATTTATAAGGAAAGAATGAAAAATTGGCATGACAAACATATTAAACCTAATGAATTTCGGGTAGGAGATTTAGTTCTTTTGTTTAATTCACGACTTCGATTGTTTCCGGGTAAATTAAAGTCTAGGTGGTCAGGACCTTTTTCCGTCACCCATATTTTTCCCCACGGTGCAGTAGAAATTAAACCTCGAAATGGGTCACCATTTAAAGTCAATGGCCAACGGCTGAAACTCTATCAAGGATTTATTGAGGATGAGGAAGAAGAGATCTCGCTTCAAACCGTGGAAGAATAAAAACATCATGCCTGGTAAGTTATGAACAATTGAGGCGGCAAAATAAAGCGGTAAGTTTTCTAAACCATAGCTTATAGGAGAAAGGGGCACTCACACGCGCACTAAAAAAAAAAAAGCTCGGCACGAGGCCGTGTCCGCTGGACACGGGGCCGTGTTCGCGCTGCAGACGGGATAAAACCCCTTTTTCAAAACAGTTTCTTCATTCCACACGCCCCGTTTCCCCACAAAAGCTCTGGTTCCAGGCGATTTTCCGCGAGATTCCAACGTCTCTTACCGATCTAACAACGTCAAGGTATGATTCTGTCACTCGTAGTAGTTAGATTAGTCACTTGCATGTAGTTATTACACCACAAATTTGGGGAAAAATCTAGGGGTCTTGATGTTCATTCGGATCGAACCTAAAATTTTTGCCTAAATCTGTTTGCATTTAGTTAGATTAGTGTTAAGGGAAGTAAATACACTTGTATTGTTCATAGATTCACCCGATTTCTTGCAAAGACCCAAAACCCTTGTTCTTGAACCGAAAAAGATAAAATTGATAGGGTAAACGGGTTATTTTGGGAAAAACGGAACTTAGGGTTTCATTTTCGGGGGAAACCGCACCTATCGGTTCAAAAATTTTCAAGTTTTCGAAACCGGGTCGAAAAATGGGATTTTTGAGTAACAGACCCCTGAACACGGGGCCGTGTCCGCTGGGCACGGGGTCGTGTCCAGCCCGCTGTTTGCAGTTTTGTCCGAAAATATTTCTGTCTCATGCTAACTTTTGGTGTATTCATGCAGATGGCCAGGAAGTTTACTAGATTCAACGCCAATGAGCTAGATGCAAGAGCTCGATATGAGCTTCTCCAAACAAGGCCGGAGGAATACCCGAGGCAGGCATGCACAGAACTACTAACCTTGGTGAATCAAATTGACCGTTTCAACAACATTGTCACGGGACCACTCAGAGTCGCACTAACAACCCGACTCCGTTCTGTTCATGAATGCACCTTGGAATTCTACAGCACCTTTGCATTCAAGTCAAGGTGCGAGCCGTTCGATGAAGAAGGGGTGTCATTCAGGTGTGGCGGAACGAGGTATTCGATCTCCATGGCACAATTCGGGTCGATCATCGGGTTGTATGCGGAGGAGGATGCGGGAGACGAAGGAAATACAGGGGGGTTGAGAGAGATCGAAGACAACGAGCGCCAAGCCATGTGGGCTCAGATTGGGGAAGGGTTCTACAATCCGAGCAGCACTAAGAGTACCAAGCTGAGGGATCCGCTTTACAGATACATTCATAGGCTCCTCGGCTACTCTCTTAGCCAAAGGCATGACAGTGGTGGCGTCGTTGGGTTAAGAGATTTGCTTGTCCTCCATTGCATTCACAACCGTAGGCCGCTCGATGTTCCGTACCTTATGCTCCGAAACATGCATCACAACCGCCTTGCTAGTACACCAACTCCTCTTTTCTTCGGGGGGTGGGTGCACCGTCTCTTCAGGCACTTCGCCCACATTCCGAGGGCATTTGAGAGAAGCCCATGGTCGGGTACGGTGGATATTCACATATGCCGCTCGATGAACCTGGTTTATGAGGCAGAAGATGGGACGGTAACCTTTCAAAGGATGCAAGGTCATGCATGGAACCCGCAAGAAGCACTTGTCCTCCCAGCACAGCAACATCATCAGTACCAATACCCACCCCACGGTGATCCGGGCCAATCATCCTCCTCGGGAGGCAGTTTTCCTAATTTTCAAAGTTTGCATGATTTGTTGCAGGAAAACCTCATGTGTACTCGGAACACCTATAACATGGCGAGCAACACCTACCACCGGGTCGGAGCTATCGAGAGAAACCTATCCGAGATACAAGAAGACGTCGGATACATACGAGACCACATTGCACGCCATGGAGGGGGTGACGATGATGATGATGATGATGCCATGGAGTAGGCGGGAGGAGCATGGGAGGAAGCGGTTGATTGGTGGCTCCCCAGGTTAACCCTTTGCAATCTTGAACAGTTGATGGCCTGCGTGCCAAGTGTTAGACAATTTACTTTTCCTAACTATTTTCTGCATTTTATTTTTCTTACTTTATGCGTGGAACAATTAACTTTGGTAACGTAGGATGTTGGTATTGCTTGGTGTGGTATTAAGTGTTCAAACAGGTACAAACCAAGGCTTAAGATGTTAAGCCTCAGCACCTATAAGGCTAGGATGGAAAAACCGGAGGACGAAACCTGTTTTTCAGGCTTCTAGACTGTCCACACGGGGACGTGTCCAGCCAACACGCCCCCGTGCTCACCTCCCTGACCTGCTGTTTGGCTTCTGTTCGGCAGAATTTTGTCAGACACGTGGCCGTGTTGAGTGGACACGGGGCCGTGTCCATCTTCTGTAAGTTCTTGTTACTGGCACCTGAACACGGGGTCGTGCCCACTCAACACGGGGCCGTGTTCAGTGCCCAGTAACACAAATTTTCGCTTTTTTTAAACACTATTTTACACATCTGATCAACCTAAAAATTTATTTTTGGGACACATTGAGGACAATGTGTAATTTAAGTGTGGGGGGGATGCTAAAACCTTGAATTTTGCAAGTCCTAAATACAAGCCTTACACAAAACTCTATTGGAACCGCTAATCACCCCAAATTTTTTCAAAAAAAAAAAAAAAAATTTTTTACTTGTCTAGGTTTAACTCGGGAAATTCAAGCTCTCAAAAAGGTTATATTTTTACAAATTTACAACCGATAGCGTAGTGATAAAAAGAACCAACATAAGAAAATTATGAAAAGGCATGACAAACTTATTTAAAATTTAATTATATATACTTGATCACATAAAAACCCATTCCCACAAAAGTGAGTTTTGAGCCTTTATTGAGCACACAATTTCATATCATTTGACTAAATGCTCATTTTTCGTTTCTTGTGTGAATAGCCGCTTGGTTCTTACGACTCTAGAACTTGCCATGACAATACATTCCCGGTCCTTATCAACTTAAACCCGAGTAAGTAAATGATAGAGGCATTAGGACTAACCCCTTTTTCATTTCTACACCATTATTTTTCTTTTTTTTTTACCACCTACCCAAAAATCCCCCTAGTTAACCCCTTTGAGCCTAAACCTTTTCGTTTCATCACCCAAAACAAAAACCCTTTCACCCACCAAAACCTTTTTCATTTTTAACCCTTTATTTTAGTAACAAGTTCGGTTCTTCGTAAAAAAAAAAAAAAAAATATGAAGCAAAAAGAAAATAAACAAACAAAGTAATCAAAAATAACTTTGTTTGAATAAAAGCTTCATCAAAAAAAAAAAAAAAGTTAGTTGCAAAAATACGAAAACCGACACTTGTTACGCTTTTTAGCCCTTTTTCTACTAACCACTAACCCAACCACCTACCTTTAACCCTAGCCAACCCTTAACCCACAAAGTCCTCTTGATATCTACAAAGGTATAAAAGTTAAAAAGGAGGAGGATTGATTTCTTGGCAAGCCTATGGTAGGAATAAGTTCCATGCCGCTCTCGAGTGATTCACTAAAAATACACTTTCGGCCGAGTGTGAGTGATTTCCCCGTGAGGTATGTGAACTTGTATATAAATAAAATTTTAAAAAAAAGGCATGTTATGCCCAAATAAGTAATTTCTTTTATGAACAGTTCCAAATAAATCATTACGAATAGGAGTGTAAATAAATAAAAATAAAACCCAAAAAGATCTTGGAAATCCCGACACTCTATGACAAGCCCAAAAACCTTCTCTTCTACCTATTCCATTTGGGAGTGTAAGCCAAATGTTAAAGAGTTTTGCTTGAGGACAAGCAAAAGTTCAAGTGTGGGGGTATTTGATGTGTGTAAAATGCAACATATAAATTACATCAAATGAGGCATAAAACTAACCCTTTTTTAGTACTAATATTGGAAAAAGAGTGTTTTTGTCTTCCTTTTGTATTTTCAGGATTAAATGAGCTCAAAAACGCAAAAGAAGCAAAAAGACAGCTAAATCCAACATAAATACAAGAAAAGGAACATTAGTGGATTGCCCGAACCCTCAACGGCACCTTCCAAAGCAAAATAGAGAAAACAGAAGGCTGAACACGCCCCGTGCTCAGCCAGCACGGGGCCGTGCCCAAGAAGCAGCAGAAAAGACAAACCTATAGAAGCTTCTATTGCCCACCACGGGCCGTGCTCAGCGGACACGGGGGCGTGCCGAAAGTACTGCAGGCGCATTAATTGTAATTGCGAATTACAATTAATGAAGAGAGAGAGTGTCAGACGGGCACGGGGCCGTGCCCAGGCCTCTGTTCAGCCTATAAATAGGAGTGCTTGGTTTCATTGCAACTCATCCCTTGGCACACCACCTCTCTCACACTTCATCCACCACCCACCACCATCACAACACCATCATCCACCACCATCATCCATTGTCCATCATAGAGTGTGTGAGTCGTCTCGGGATCCAAGATTGATCGTAAGAGTTCTTGACAATCAAGGCCATGTTTGCCTAAGTCTCTTACATCACTTGGTGAAGACAAAGTGTCTAGTATAATACTTTTTATTTCTAATCTTTTGCACTTTTTATTTGGTTTTGTATTAATGACTTTAATAACTAGTTACTTATGTTGAAGGTGATCTTTCCTTATCGTTTGTCCGTGGTGTCTTGGCATTATTTTACTGTCTATATAAAATAAAGGATTTTCACCATTCATATCTCCACGGTCTATATGGAGGTATGTTGGCTACCTGGTAGGGGGTTAAGGGAACGGTTTGGTAAAGGTCTTGCCATTGTTCAGCGTTTAGAGGTCCTGCAATGGACCTGGGTCAAATTTAGTAGGACCTCCTTCAATACTTCACGGTATTGGATGGCGGGGGTCCAAACTCTTTGATCCCCTCATAAGTTAACTACTATTAATACTATAACCCGGCTATTTAGGACTGTATCCCTGCTGACTCAGACTACTTAGTCGAGGGTTACGTCACCGCCAAAAGCGGGGCCTACCACAATACTGCATTAATAACTTAATTCATTATCTTCCAATAATCCACCCCTTTAGGATTGTATCCCTGCTGACTCAAACTACTGGGGTGAGGGTAACGTCACCTTCAAAAGAGGGGCCTACTACAATAACTAAGATAATCTCTTAATTATGTGCAAAAGTGCGGAAATAATCAAAGGTTATACTAGATACGAGTCGGAACCAAGTGATTCATCTTGTCTATCTGTTTTTATTTTATTTTTATTTTCAGCATTTTAGTTAATTTTTATTTTTCTTAGTTTAAAACATTTTTCTAAACTTTTATTTTGGTTAGACGTTGAGGATAAACCGGTATTAAAAGCTCTTGTGTCCTTGGACGACCTCGGTATCTTACCAACGCTATACTACACTCAACGATGGGTGCACTTGCCCGTATGTGTGTTTAGTGTTAGTGAAATATCGTGTTTTATAAATTTAAAACTTGGCTAAAGTAAGTGTTAAAAAGGGCTTAAAATATACACCTAAAATATACGACACTTTCACGCACATCAACCAACATTTACCTAATGGTCCCTTAATATAAGTTGTTTTACAGGATAGTCCCTGGGAAGTTGAAATGACAATAATACCCTCATGTGCATTGCACATGACCAAAATTAACCAAAAAAATCTAACTGAGTTTGGCCTAAAGGACATAACGTGCAAGATTTTAGAACATTAAGTACAAAAGTCATCAATTTTAAAGGGAAAGGACAGCGCCTGAAATTTGGGACAAACATAAAGGACAAAACTTGTAATTTACTCTAAAATTAAAATTAGAATTGGTTTAACATCACTTGTCATCCAACAACAATGGTTATTTCGGATTCCTTCAGTTTCATATGGCATTGATTTATGCAATTTAGTGAAATAAGCATGTATAATTAACAATAATGATATAAATAACTAAATAAACCCAATTGACCTCAAAGCTATTACCATCAAGGGACCTTAGTGTATCACATGTTGGACAACATTATATACCAGTTCAAGAGAGCTCAGAAACCGTTGACACGGGATGGCTAGTTTGAGATTTAAACAGTTCGGTTTTCATAGTTAAAGGGTTCGGTCCAGCATGAAACTCCGTACCAGCTTTCTAGACCGAACCAACCCAATCGTTTGACCTTTTCTTATTTATATATTTCATTTCATATTTAGAAATTGAAGAGGTATGGTCCCAATTCCATGCACACATGGCAGGGACCACACCACTTTCCTCGTCCTACATAGCGCCTACATCAGCAAACAAATCCAAAAGCTTCTAGAAGCTTCTAGAAGACATCAAGGTGGCAACGAAGATGCTCCTCCAGACAAAAAGGACAACACGTGTCACCATTAATCGGACGCCATGTCGACCTGCGACACAATCTGGGGGCAGACCGACAGTTGCAGTACAAATTCTCTTGAATGGACAACTAACGGCGTGCCACGTGTACCACTATCCTGACCACAGCAGAGGGGACCAAGAGGATATTCTCCTTGGTAGGACAGCTGGCGCCCAATAGCAGCTGGCAAGGTCTCTCCTCCCTCCGGCTATAAATAGGACCCTTCATCATTCAGGTTAAACATTCTGTTCTCCTTACATTTCACCCACAACACACGCTATTTCTTCCTCAGAGCAGTACTTATTCTCACACCGGAGCCCGGTTAAGAGGGAAATCCCCATATTCCCCTCTTAACGAGCTAACGGTGTTGCCCTATTTGCAGGATCTCAGTCTTAAGCGAGTAGAGAAGGAGATTGAACCCACATAAGAGACGACCCAGCTAGTTAACCTTGGTGTTAACCAGTGTTTCATCATTGACGCCCACCGCATCATTTTGCAAACCATTTTCATCTCCTTTTCTTAAAAAACACTCTCTAAATGACTGAACCAAATCCTTCTCCTCACATGGATGGAGAGAGCTCTTCCTTTGAGCTGCTGACGGACATGGCTCACGTCCAAAGGCACCAAGGGAACGGGCCCGTTAGAGAAGGACCAATGATCAATGAGATGCCCGATATCTTTGGAAGTACTTCCATAGTTATCAATCAAACCACAAACGGAGCTGTTTTTCAAACACTACCTGGGGTAGTCAATCAACCACTTCTAGAAGCTTCAACGCCAAACCATGGAGCTGTCCTTCAGCACCATCGGGTCAGGCACAGTTGAACTTCTCAGCACTGTTAGGGTTACCTGAAGGAGAAACTATAGCCTCCTAGTACACCAAACAAACAGCATCCCTGAACCTTGTCTATGCGCAAATCAATGCACAACAAGCTTTGCTTCAAGCGCAAGCTAATCAGTCCGCTTTTGTAACCCCATCACAAAAGCCACTAAGCACCCATATCCCTCAACAAACACACGCGCGGAACCAGCAACATGAGAAAGTACCCAGCATAAGAAGACAAAGCATGCACAACACGCGCGATACTTATGACGAAACTGAAAGTAACTATGTGCAACACACTCACCAACAAAAGAAATCAGTACACAGCTGTCTGGGCCCATGCAACATAAACGATGAATGGGACAGTTACAATGAAGATGATGACACGACGTATAAGAGAGAAAGCACGGTATTCATCAGATTACCACCAAGTCACGAAGCGTATAAACCTCACAAGCGTGCAGGGTACAACCCAAATGCAGAACATGATTATTCATTAAGATATTGCCCAGAAGGCATAGCTGAAAAGTAGAAGTTCATCAGAGAGATTGCAACAGCTGATATTGACAAAGCAAAACTTCCACACAATATGGGCAAGTACAATGGCTTAATAGACCCAGACGATCACCTCCAAGTTTTCAACGGCGCAGGGTTAGTAGGTGGTTGGACGTTACCCACCTGGTGTCATCTTTTCGCGCAAACCTTCGTTGGCGAGACGCGCGTTTGGTTCGATAGTCTACCTGAAGGAAGGATCAAATCCTGGATGGATTTTCGACACA
Source organism: Helianthus tuberosus (assembly GCA_030545235.1). NCBI lineage: Eukaryota > Viridiplantae > Streptophyta > Magnoliopsida > Asterales > Asteraceae > Helianthus > Helianthus tuberosus. The sequence goes on along the minus strand of JARYGA010045612.1, from coordinate 20,401 downwards.
AGTTTCTCGCACATTTTTCCCAACAACGCAGGCACACCAGAGATCCAGCAGATTGTCTGAACATCTGGAGGAAAGATCATGAAAGTGTTGAAGACTTCATCACTAGATACAACAAAGAATGCCTAGAAATCGGGGATGTAGGGGAAAAAATGATCCGCGCACACTTTATGAGGGCTGTAAAATGCGATGACCTGATCAAGAAGGTTAAAGGAAGAGATGGGGGCCCCAAAGATTGGGATACTTTCATCGAAGCAGCAAAAACAATTGCAAGAAACGACAAACAACTGACCGGCGACGATAGTCGTCGGCACAGTTACAACCAGCATGATAGGCGAAACAATAAGGGCAAAGGTCAGCCGTGGAAAACGTCTGGTTACAGAGAACGAAGTCCGCCGGCTGAGGACGCACGGGCCACGATCAATCAGATCAGTTATCACATAGATGTCAAAATAGAAAACAGGGAAAAGCAATGGACGCCCTTGACAAAAACTCCTTCAGAGGTCCTGTCAACAGAAAATCACCAGTTCAAACCTCCTTTGCAGATGAGAAACAAGAGGGGCAAGACCCAAACCTCTTCTGTGATTCCATAAAGACACAAGTCACCTTACAGATGACTGCATCAGCCATAGGCAAGAAATAGAACGCTCCTTGAAAAATGGCAAGCTCACACATCTGGTCAAGGGAGGAAAAAGAGACAATCGTCAGATCCAAAAAAGGGAAGAAATCCCAGATAAAAAAACTTCGAAAACTGGAAACCCACATGATCCAAGGCGGTCAAAGAAGACCACGGAAGAACTACAACAAGTGTGCGCAAGATGATTCTTGGCCCGGAAAGCAAGTCGTCTTCCCTGTGGTACGAGGAGGCCCAAGAGAGCGAAGACCCATAGTCATTCCTGTGTGTTCGGCCATTACCAGACCGACTACATTTTTATAGATCCAGGGAGCACCCCAGATATCATTTATGAATAATGTTTTAACCAACACAACCAAGAAGACAAAGCACGTCTAGAGCCAGTGGATTACCCACTCACTGGTTTCTGCAATGAGGCCGTTTTCCCTCTTGGTCAGATATCGTTCCCGGTGCTGCTCTCGGATGGAAAGAACTCAAGAACGGAAGAAGTCACATTCATGGTGTTACCAGCAAATTCAAGACATGATATCCTTTTGGGAAGAGAGTCCCAAGGAGATTTTAGCATGATTTGTTCAGGGCCACATTCAACTGTTGGTTTCCTAACAGGAACAGGGATAGGCATAATTTACGCAAGCAAAGAGGTCCTCGCGACCGATGAAACCAGACCAGCAAAAACAAGCAAGCCCACACCATGCACAGAACCCGAAAAATGGATACTGAACAACAAGTATCCAGAGCAAACTGTCACCTTGGGCCCAGCAATGTCAGATCTCACACGCGCGGCGCTAAAGAAGTTGCTATTCGAGATCATGGACATGTTTGCCTGGACACCGGCCGATATGGTTGGTGTTCCAAGACACATAGCAGAACACAGGTTGAATGTTTCTGAAAATGCCAAACCAGTGGTACATACGAAACGTCATCTGGGAGATATAAATCACGATGCCATGCCGGAATAGATCACATAATTACTAAATGCTGGTATCATTAGAGAAGTTCATTATAAAACCTGGGTAGCCAGCCCAGTGATGGTCCCTAAAGTAAACGGTGGTTGGAGAATGTGTGTGGATTATAAAGATTTGAACAAAGCATGCCCACGCGATTGTTATGCTTTACCAGAGATTGACGAGAAAATCAATTCACTGGCGTCTTTCAGATGGAAATGTTTCCTTGATTGTTATAAAGGATACCATCAGGTGCAGATGTCTATCCAAGATGAAGACAAAACTGCATTTCGCACACCAACAGGGTTGTATTGTTATATAAAAATGCCCTCGGTCTAAAGAATGCAGGCGCAACTTATCAAAGATTGATGAACGAAACATTCAGTGACGCCATCGGTAAATACATCGAGGTATACATGGACGACTTGGTCATTATGAGTAAGGAAGAAAATTTGATGTTGGTAAACATCCAAAAAACATTTGATACGTTGCGTGGGGTAAATATCAAACTGTATCCAGCGAAGTGCTCCTTCAGAATGGAAGAAGGGAAGTTCCTGGGTTTCATCGTTACCAAGGATGGATTCAAGGTCAATCCTGAAAAAGTGCAGAGGATAGAGCGGATGCCCTCACCATCAATGATAAAAGAGATGCAAAAGTTGGCCGGACGGTTAGCAGCACTCAATTGTTTCCTTGCCAATCACGCAGCCAAATCTTTTCCATTTATCAAAATCCTCTGCAACTACGTAAAGAAGAACCAGTTCCAATGGACTGTAGAAGCCGAGCATGCATTCCGAGAAATGAAAGACTGCCTCATACGATTGCCAACGCTGACAACACCAATGAAAGGCAAACCGTTGGTCATGTACCTGTCAGCATCAGAGAAAGCGGTAGGAGCAGTTCTACTCGTCAATCGACAAGGCGTGCAAACACTAGTGTATTACGTATCTCATACCTTGAATGACCCAGAAACAAGATACGCAATAATGGAAAAGCTAGTCCTTGCACTGATTCACGCGTCCAGATGATTGCGCAGATACTTTGCTGACCATGTCATCCACGTTCTGACGAATTACAACATCGGTAACATCCTCGCAAGACCCGAGATATCCGGAAGATTAGCAAAATGGGCTATAGAGCTGGGAGGCCATAACGTGGTCTTAGACCAAGGCCTGCGATCAAAGGACAAGTGTTGGCTGATTTCCTGACAGAGGTATCAGATGACAAGGACAAAGAATGCAAGGCAATGGAAAAAGCCGAAAAGCAACACTCAGAAGAACCATGGTTGTTATATACGGATGGTGCATGTAACGAAGATGGCGCAGGCGCGGGACTGAGGTTGGTAAGTCCGAAGACACATGAGTTCACATACGCCATCCGGTTAGACTTCAAGAGCACAAATAATGAGGCCGAGTATGAAGCTTTTCTTGCTGGGCTGCGGTTAGCAATCAAGATGGGGGCAAACACATAGAAGCGCACGTAGATTCCATGCTTGTAGCAGGACAGATCAATGGCCAGTACGATGCCAAAGGAGACATCATGGCACTGTACCTGGAACAAGCAAGAACTCTGCTTCAAAGCTTTAATTATTACAAGGTGTATCACATCAACATGAGTGAGAACAAGCCAGCAGACGCACTAAGTAAACTCGCATCAACCAGTTTCCAGCATCTGGCTAAAGACGTGCGCATTGAAGTTTTGAGCAACCCATCGGTCCCATTAAGACAAGTAAGCATCATCCAACTTGGGACAACATCCTGGATGACTCCGATCATCATGTATCTCCAGTCCGGAATCCTACCAGAGAATAAAGCTGAAGCACAAAATATACAATACAAGTCTGAACATTACCAAATGTCCGACGACGTTCTGTATAGGAAGCCATACCTCGGACCGTTACTACGATGTGTAGATCCAGAAGACGCCAACTACTTAATTCGAGAAGTACACGAGGGCATTTGTGGCATACATGCAGGCCCAAGGATGGTAGTGGCGAAGGTAATGAACGCAGGTTACTACTGGTCAGGGATGCACGTGGATGCAGTAAAAGTTTTAAGAAAATGCAGTGGTTGTCAGAGGCACGCCCCAAAAACAATGCGCCCAAAGAACGAACTAGTCCCCGTAACAACGGCATGGTCGTTCCAGCAGTGGGGAATAGATATGGTTGGTCCTTTTCCAGAAGCCCCGAGAGCGGTAAAGTTTATCATAGTCGCAGTAGAATATTTTACCAAGTGGGTTGAAGCAAAGCCGTTGGCATCGACCACATCGACAGTAGTTCAAAGATTCATCTGGGAACAAATAATTTGTCTTTTTGGGCTACCTTTGAGAATCGTAACAGACAACTGAACAAACTTCGCTGCTGAAGACCTCCAGAACTGGTTTAAAGAGCTGAACATCGAACATACCTTTTCCTCGGTGGCCCACCCAAATGGAAATGGTCAACTGGAAGCAGTAAACAAAAGTATCATGGATGGTATAAAGGCGAGGCTCGGGGCGCAGCGAAGGGGATGGGTTGATGAGTTGCCCAGCATACTATGGGCCCATAGGACTATCCCAAAGACAAGCAACGGCGAAACACCGTTCAACCTAGTCTATGGGTCTGAAGCCGTGATACCTGCGGAGATCGGCCTGCCATCTCCAAGGATGCTCTCAATGAATGTGGTCAACAACGAGTAAGAAAGAAGGTTGGATTTGGACCTTCTAGAAGAAAGAAGAGAGACGACAGCAATCAACGAGGCAAAATACAAGACCAAACTGGAAAAATACTACAACAGCAACGTCAGAATCTGCACCTTCAACCCCGGAGACTACGTCCTGAGAGACAATGAGGCGTCTAACACCGAAAGACCAGGCAAACTGGCTCCCAAATGGGAGGGACCTTACGTCATAGACGAAGTCCTTGGGAAAGGAGCGTACAAGCTACGCACACTTGAAAACAAAGAAGTTCCCAGGACTTGGAATGCTCAGTAATTAAGGAAATGCTATATGTAAAAGGCCACGGTTTTATCTTTACTTGTAATGAATGGCTATGTGCCCAACACAGTAGACTTTAATACAAGAAGTGTTGGTTATCTTATCTTCTGTGAATTTTTGTTACAACTGCATATATTACTTCGGGCATACACGAAAACACCAATGGTTGAGACACAGGAAACATTGTAGACCTCCAAGGCTCGTCACAGGTAAGTGCACAGCCGGGTCAAGTACACACAACCAAAGCCTGTCAAGCCAAGTGCCACTTTGTACCCACCTACACACGAAAACATCGTACGCATGGTAAAACAAACATTGTAAAACCTCCAAGGCTGGGCACAACCGGGTCAACACAATAACCTGTAAAACGATCACTTCGTATACACGAATAAAACTACGCGCTTAACGACAGAACAAACCTTGTAAAGTTTTCCAAGCATAACACAATACAGTTCAAAGCTAGGATGACTAACACAATTTAACCTGTCATAGCCATCATTCATTCGTGATACCTAATCAAAGTAATTGAACACATGCAAATATTGTAACGAAAACAAAATTCACAATGAATAAACTAACAACCCATGGCTAGCATAAATATACCAAAAGTATGTCAAAATGCCAACAAACATAGCAACAGGAAGTAAATCGTTCACGAAACATGAAAGGTAAGTTAATTGTTCAAGGAAATTGTCAGACGATTACAAGGCCATTAGGCCAATACACGGCATGCAAGCCGGAAGTCAGTCTTGGTGACTAGGCCCAGCACCCCCAGCTTCAGGGTCTCGATCACCAAGAGCTTTCTTCAGTAACTCAACGCCATCAGGTTTTCGAGATAATTTTCCAACAGCTTTGACAATGGCGAATTCAAGAAACTCATATTCCTGCCGTTTCTCAGCGTAACGAGCCGCACAATCAGATTTGTACAAGTCAAAATGGCTCATTGTCTCCTTAGCTTCAGCAGTTGCCCTCCCTTCAGCATAACCGTCTTTACGATCATTATCATTTGCAGCTTCACCAAGCTCGTACATATAGGTGGCTAGCTCCTCAGACCTCACGATACGATCAGCAATCTGGAGAAAACAGAATGAACATACAAAACAAAAAAACAAAGCGGGACAAATAAGAGAAGCAAAAGAAAACATACCAATGGAATGCCACGCGCAAGCAACCACTTGCTGTCAGCATTAGATTCCTCCGCTAGAATCTCTGAAGCCTGGACTTCTGCAGATTTTTCAGTAACAAGCTGTTGCAATTTGGCAATTCGTTGGAGGTATTCGCTTTCTCTTTTCTGATGTGAAGCACGCTCCTGCTCAGCCTCTTTGCTTATCTTAGTATTTTCTCCTTTCAACTTAGCAATTGAATCGCGAGCGGTTTGCATTTCTCAGTTGGTTCGTTCGGAAGCAGCCTCCCATTCCTTCTGCTTGTTAACGTTAAACTGCTTTTCTTTAGCAAGTTTGTCTTCCACGCTAGCAACCCTCCATGCCAAACCTTTCTTTTCAGCGTTAAATTTTTCCTTCTCTTCAGCAAACGCCTTCTTAGCAGCCTCGAATTCTAATGTATCCTCTCCCATCAACTGGCATTCCCTTACAATCTCTTGGGAGGTAGCATAAAAATTAACCCAAGCATGGATATGATCATCCAAGAGATCCATCCGATGGCGTCTTTTCTGAAACAATCTTTCGGCCGGGGGGATAGATAAAGAAAAGAACTCACAGCAGTTGTTAATATCGTTCATCCGAGAGCCCTGAGTCAAGTTCCACCGAGAAGCATGTGGGAGATCGGCACATGTAGGATTGTGGGTATCCCAGGGCCCACCTTGAACATGCTCATACTCTGGACTTTGGCGAGTTCCGGAGGCACCACCATCCCCAGAACTCTGTACACGTTTAGTGTAAATGGTGTGACGAGGAGTAGCCGCACTTGATTCCTCCTCAGTATCAACACCTCCACCACGACCATCACCACCAGCAGCACCACCCTCTCCAACCTGCTCAACTTCCACATCATCCTCTTTCCTTCTTCCGCCCGGATCAGAGCGTGGAGGAGACAGGTCAAAGGTTCTAGAAGGTGGAGAGGTAGGAGGTGTAATCTTGGAAACATCAACCTTACGAACGCCCTTACCTGGTTTAAGACCTGTTACAAGTCAGACATAATAATCAAAAGCAAGAAGAAAATGTAAAGAACAAGACATATATAAAAGGGAAAAATTGTACCTCGGGAACAAGAAGCTGACTTATACATCTTCTCCAGAAGGTTACCAGTTTTTGCACTAAAAACACCCAGGTCAACCTCCCACTCTGAAGGTGCAGTAGTAGTCTCTTTCTGAAGCTTGGATTTTTTCTCCGCAAGTGCAGCAACAGCCTACTCATCAAGTTCTTTCTTCTTGTCTTCCAAAGCTTTCTTCTTTTTCACTATTTCTGTCAGCGTGGCATCATCATCCGGATCACGCTCAGCACGCTTATCTCCTGCGTCTAAACCAGATAGCGTGTCAAATATGACAACATAGTCCAGGAAATAGGAGTTAGAAGGGTGCTTACGAGGTGCCTTAGCCACTGGTTCCTCAACCTTCTTTTCCTCAAACTTATCTCCCCTCTTCTTTTTTCTGGTTTCCAACTGCTCAGCAGTATCACCCTGGGGATCCTCAGCAAGAGCTTCAACGTCAGCAACCACGGGTTCACGAACAGTCCCTTGTGGTGGACCTGCATGTGTGGAACGATGGATTACACCGTCATGTGATTTATCAGACTCCTCACTCGAGAGGATGATAACCCCCCCTCGAATAGGAGTAGGATCAACGCCAATATCATCGTCAAGATCGTCCCCACCGTCTTCACCTAAAATGGCGTCGGCATAAGTAGCCAGACTTTCACTGGTAGAGTGCAAGAAGTGATCCCTTATCTGATCTAACCACACAGGCCTCCCTTCGGGTAATATTGCAACAACCATAGCACCACCGGCCTTAGGGTCAAGAACGTTCATCAGACTATATCCTGCTGTAAAATACAACAACATGAGGAGACACATGACAAAATTAGGGAAGAACACAAAACAAATCAGCAACAGTAATACCTTTCCCTTGGTAGCCATAGACAGGGAAACCCCTAGGGTTCTGAGGTGCTCATAACATGCTCATCCCGGCTGCCACCAGTGCCCTCTCTTCAAGTTGAGAGATAGAAGTAAACTTCCGGGTCAACACTTTGTACCACTCTTGTTCAGCAAAATCTATTGACACATTCACACGAGGAACCCCTTCACTCTCTTCCCGGTAATGCATATCAATGGGAATCACCCCACGGTGAACGTAGAAAAACTTCTGCTTCCAATCATGAAGACTCTTTGGTGGGTTACTGCTGCAAGGACTAACTCCACCGGTTCGGGAATTGAAAGAGTACAAACCACCAGTATAACTCACGGAGTAGAACACATTAAACTTCTCGAAATTTGGTTTGATACGGTTGGCCCTGCATATGAACTCAAAATAAGTAATCCGAGGTAGCCCTAGAGTGTTTATCTGGGAAATGTGCAGTCCATAATTTGTCAACACTTCACCGGTGAACTTCGTCATAGGAAGACGAAAGTTACCTTCCCAGAAGAAAGCGGCATATAACGCTATGTATCCCGGAGGAGCATCCAAGGCGGTGGAATTAGGGGTCGGAAACTGAGCACCCCACTCTGATCGGAAACCCATATCCCGAACAAGATTCTGAAACTCTTCCTCCTTCCAATTTATTTCTGCCCGATCCAGACCAGGAGGATTCCTGGGTTTGTACTTCCTCTTCTTCGTAAGATTAACACCGGTGGACATGATTATGGAAGACAAGAGAAGATAAAAAAGAAGAGATGGGTGGAAGAGGATGAGAGAAAAAAGGAGTTTGAATTTTGAAAGTGGAAGAATAAATGGTGACCGCCATCTATTTATACCCATTGCATTTATTGTGATGGGTAGTGAACCGTCAGGAAGGCAGAAGGACGTCCAACGGGGAGGTGACACGTCAGGAGAGAGACAAACTGTCGCCTCGTTTTTAGGAAACGTGGATAGCACGCGCCTGGCAGGCGGTGAAAAAGTGACTGACGGTTCTAAAAAGCAACTGTTCATCTCCGAAAAGACAGCCACCTCAGACGGCACGTCAGTCATGTCAGTTGTCCTCATCCCAAGAAAAGAAACTTCCCTTAGAAGAAAACCGCCAAAAAGTAAAGTTGCCACCACGCGCCGTTTTGGCACAACTTTGCAAGACTGCCACCACGCGCCGTGCGCCGTTTTGGCTCAACTTTGCAAGGCTGCCACCACGCGTCGTGCGCCGTTTTGGCTCAACTTTGCAAGGCTGCCACCATGCGCCGTGCGCCATTTTGGCTCAACTTTGCAAGACTGCCACCACTTGTCGTGCGCCGTTTTGGCTCAACTTTCCAAAGCTGCCACCATACGCCGTGCGTCGTTTTGGTTCAACTTTGCAAGGCTGCCAACGTGCGTCGCGCGCCATTTTGGCTCAACTTTGCAAGGCTGCCACCATGCGTCACGCGCCGTTTTGGCTCAACTTCTCAAGGCTATCACCATACGCCTTACAAAGATAAACAACAAAGACCACTACCCTTATAAGTCTAGAATCCCTCCTAGACGATCAACTCAACTAGAAGGCACACTGAACTGGGGGGACTTGAAGAGGTATGGTCCCAATTCCATGCACACATGGCAGGGACCACACCACTTTCCTCGTCCTACATGGCGCCTACATCAGCAAACAAATCCAGAAGCTTCTAGAAGCTTCTGGAAGACATCAAGGTGGCAACGAAGATGCTCCTCCAGACAAAAAGGACAACACGTGTCACCATTAATCGGACGCCATGTAGACCTGCGACACAACCTGAGGGCAGACCGACAGCTGTAGTACGAATTCTCTTGAATGGACAAATAACAGCGCGCCACGTGTACCACTATCCTGACCACAACAGAGGAGACCAAGAGGATATTCTCCTTGGTCGGATAGCTGCCGCCCAATAGCAGTTGGCAAGGTCTCTCCTCCTTCCTTCACCCTTCGGCTATAAATAGGACCCTTCGTCATTCAGGTTAAACATTCTGTTCTCCTTACATTTCACCCACAACACACGCTATTTCTTCCTCAGAGCAGTACTTATTCTCACGCCGGAGCCCGGTTAAGAGGGAAACCCCCATATTCCCCTCTTAACGAGCTAACTGTGTTGCTGTTTTGCAGGATCTCAGTCTTAGGCGAGTAGAGAAGGAGATTGAACCCACATAAGAGACGACCCAGCTAGTTAACCTTGGTGTTAACCAGTGTTTCATCAAAAATGGACCTCACCTATAATTAAGAAGAAAGTCGTCTAACCGTACACGTTATTGTCCCTAAACACCAATAAAGATTCTCTAGTATTATCCACATCAAATAAAGAAAGTGTACACCTAGTCTGCGGGTAAACGGTTCTATCCGAGTTAAGAATCAGGAATACAGGATCCGACTATTTAGATTAGTATGGTAATTAATGGATCAGGCAACATAATAATACATTTCCCAAGTTGTGCTTTTCAATCTTTTAGAGCTCAAAGAGATCTTCTATATTTACTTGCTCTTCTTTGGAATTCCATATATGCATAGTAAATGAATGCATAAAAACATAGTAGAATATGACGACGAGGCCCACTCGGTATAATGCTGCCTCGTCTTGGGCTCCCTTTTTATCTGGGCTTCTTAACAGGCCCAAATATAGCTTTTGTCTCTGCCAAAAGAGAACTACAGAAAAGGCGGGAAAGGAGGATGTCTTGTCCCTGGCAGGTAATATTAATTACCCACATACAAGAAGAAGTTATCGCCGGAAAAGTACGATGAAGTCGTTGGCTTCATTTAATGATCAAAGCATCAAACCGATGGGGATCAGACACGTGTCTGAGTCTCCAAAGGATCCAACAAAACCGTTAGATGACATTGAAGCTTTCACCAGGGAGATAAGCCATCTCCATTATATAAGAGAGGTCAAATTTCGTTTAAGGTAAGCATCCAATTCCGACTTCATTGATTATACTCTCACTACACATTTACTACAAACATTCTTTGGATCACATTTAAGCAGTGGCGGACCCAGGAATTTTTTCATGGGGTGCGGAACATTTTTAAAATTTTTAGGCACCTAGGTATATATGTAAAAAAATCGGTTCGTATCGGGTCGGGTCATGTAAAACAAACGAACATCAAACTAAATTTATATAATCATCAAAAACATGTCAAACCTTGTTACAAACATAATTAAAACGTCGACGCCCTACGGGTTTTCATTTTTTGAAATCTATCCAAAACATCATTTAAAGCTAATTTCTTAAGCAATTATTTCTCTATATAACATAAGTTCATCGCTCCATAACATAATGTTTCAATTTTCATTTTTAACTATTCAAGCCGTAGAAATCATAACGTAAGTTGTAATCACCCTAAAAATCATCCAAACAACCATAAACAACGTCAAAACACACAAAACTTCAAACCTATTTAACAACTTTATTACCCTTTTTTCTCCTATAATATCAACCAAAATCAACAAAATAACAAAGAAACTTACCCGTGTTCGGATTCCGGTTAGATTTGGTGTCGAACGACGGTGGTATGGTGGCTGATTACGGTGGTCGCCGGCTGCTGGACTGTTGTCGCTGGGTGATGTTGTTCGTTGGCAGTGCGGGGACGCAAGAGAGAGAGAGCGGGAGAGAATTTCTAAAGGTTTTGGGTTTTAATTATTTTATTATAGTTTGAAATATTGTTGGGTTTGGTTAATGGGTTAAGACTTAGTGGGCTAGCTAGTTAGGAATTATAAATGGGTAAAGGTATGGGTATTTGTGTTTAGTTAGTTAGGTATTAAAAGTTATATAATTTAGGTAGTATTTTTTTTAAATAAGAGTTTACTAAAAAAATTTAAAATATAAATTGATAACACTTTTTACCTAAGGGGTGCGGACGGAAAATTTCAAGGGGTGCGGTCGAAAAATTCTAAGGGGTGCGGACAAAAATTCCAAGGGGTGCGGACGGGATTTTCGACGGAACTTGGCACTAAATTTTTTTTTCCCTGGGGGTGCGCCCGCCCACCTTGGGCTGGGCTTGGGTCCGCCCCTGCATTTAAGGCTCTACGCCTAGGGTTCACACCAACAAGGATATTCCAGCGACTACATACTCGTTGGAATAAGCTCCTTTTCCTCCGGCAAGTTTTCTTATTCTCAAGCTGGAGCTTGGTCACGGATCCCCCCCCCTCCCCGGGGGCTCTCCGTGGCGAGACTAACAGTGTTCTTTTTTGTAGGAAGACAAAACCGATCCATTACGACGTAGACGAGCCTCGTAGACTTCACAACGGAATTCAAGGACTCCACAGAATAGAAAATTAAAAAGACTAATATACCCTTGATGGGTTATTGAAACTAGTTTTCTTTTAACAGTGACCTTAAGTTTATTATTTTTTAGGAATTAGGATACATAAGAATTGCACAAGGTTTTACTTCAGTTGATGTATTGTTGTTGAACATTGCCACAAACTTCCTTGTTTGTGCAGACTGTAAACTTGCAAGAAAATATGTATATATATATAGAGGCCGGTTATCATACAAATGCCCTTATCGTACATTACGTACGCTACAATCTCAGCCGTCAGATCATCTTCCGCATTTTAAAATCGCATGTTGTTTTTTTATAACAATTTCGCATGCAATAATTTTTTATGAATTCGCATGTTGTTTTTTTGTACCAATTTCGCATGTGATAATTTTGATGAAATAGCATGTTGTTTTTTTATAACAATTTCGCATGTGATAATTTTTTATGAATTCGCATGTTGTTTTTTGTACCAATTTCGCATGTGTTAATTTTGATGAAATAGCATGTTGTTTTTTTTAACAATTTCGCATGTGGTACAAAAAACAACATGCGAATTCAATGCGGGAAGATGATCGGGCGGCTGAGATTGTAGCGTACGTAATGTACGATAAGGAGATTTGTATAGTACTCTTTACCTATATATATATATATAGGGTGGGAGTTGGCTACAAAGTCCATTTTTCCTACAAAGTGTACAAAGTTATAAAACACCACAATTTCATCCATGAAACACACTCAAACCCCACAAATAACAAAGTGAAGATTACGAAAACGCCATATTTGTGGGTTTTGTGTTGTGTTTTGGATGATAAAGCTTTGATTTTCGAATGACTAACATTAGTGTGTTTTATGATGATCGTCATGTTGTGTTTTATATTCATAGTTCTACGATGGTGTGTTTAAAGTTTTTATGAAATGTTAGGGTTTGGATATTGTGTTTTAGTGATCTTCACTCTGTTATTTGTGAGTTTTGAGCGTGTTTTATGGTTGAAATTGTGGTGTTTTATGACTTTGTACACTTTTTAGGAAAAATACACTTTGTAGCCGAACCCCACCCTATATATATATATATATATATATATATATATATAGGTAGAGGATCCTGTACATTAATCCAGAAGTGTATTATAACACTATATATAACACTATATAACACCATATAAACACCGTATAACACGATGTAACACCATATAACGCCATATAACACTATGTAACACTATATAACAAATATAACACTATATTTTGTCTGATAGCATGTCGATGATAGATGTATAGTGTTATATATTGTTATATAGTGTTATATAGTGTTACATAGTGTTATACGGTGTTTATATGGTGTTATATAGTGTTATAATACACTTCTTACACTTCTGAATTAATGTACACTATCCCTACCCTATATATATATATATATATATATATATATATATATATTAGAGAAACATAATGAAAATAAATAATAATAATAATAATAATTAACATTTCTTTATTAACAATTTTTTTTGAAAATAAACTATCATTAACAAACAGCTGAACCCGAAAACCGAGCCGGACCAACCAACAAACAAGAAAAAAGAACATAGATTACATAATTACAAATTTACACCAATCACTCCACCCGATGGATCGAAACGACGACCTATACTTCAGCCAAAAGAACCCCAACGATCTTATTTCGCTGAAAACATCTTCCGCACAAACCCGGGATCCTGAAAAAATCGCTTTATTTCTAGCCATCAAAATGCTCCCGCAAGCAATAATAATAATGCCCTGTAAGATCTTTTTTCCTGCCCGGCCCAACCTACTAAACTTATGAATTTCCAACAAGTCTTTAATAGAGAACGCGTAAATCATTGGGATGTGACACCATCTACTGACCTTTTGCCAAATAAGATCCGCAAGTTGGCACGAAATAAAGAGATGATCAACTGACTCTGATTCGCAGCCACAAAGAGAGCATGATCCGACTTGGTTAATAATTCCCCTATGGTATAAAACGTCATACGTCGGAATGCGGTTCAGTTCCATCCTCCAAACGAAAATATTACACTTCAAAGGGACCCATTTGCACCAATCATTCACATATATATTTGGATCGCATCTGTCACGAACGAGTAACTCCTTGACCGATTTCAACGAAAAGAGACCCGTTGAATCACCCAACCATTTCCATTTATCTCTACCACTACTAAGAGAAAATGAAGACAGCATACCCGAGAGAATAGCCAACTCCGCAACCTCAGCAGCCAAATCCGGCTCGTGTTTCCACAGCCACGAACCCCTTCCAGCCAATCTATCGCTCACCGAACAACACTTAACCACCTCTAGCCGAAAAAGACAAGGAAGAATATCTTTAAGAGGAGACTCAGATATCCAGGGATCTAACCAGAAAAGAACTTCAGTACCCGAGGCGACCTCTCCTTTAAAAAATCTGCGAATGGACTTATTGCCCACAACCGTCTTGTTCATAGCGTTGCATATGTTAACCCAAACTCCCCTGACAGATTTATTACAAGGCAGAAAATCCCACTCCGATCGGCCCGAATGTATAGCTTGAACAACTTTGACCCATAAATTGTCGACTTCGATCTTAAACCTCAATCCCCATTTACTAAGCAAAGCCAGATTAACATTTCTTAATTTACACAGCCCCAAACCTCCTGCTTTCTTCGGTAAAGACACCCTATCCCAAGCCACCCAATGGGTCTTCCTAACATTGCTCGAGCCTCCCCATAAAAACTTTGTAATGATACTTTCTAGATCTTTGACGACTTTCACATGAGCCTTGTAAATGGACATATAGTAAGTTGGTAAACTCTCGAGAACCGACCGAATCAATGTAACCCTTCCTCCTATAGATAACAACGCAGCCTTCCAAAGAGAGAGACGTTTTTCGAAGATATCGTACACCGGCCTCCAATTATTTATACGATTCATATTAGCACCTACCGTCAAGCCTAAATACTTAAACGGAATGGAATCGACCTTACAACCAATCCAATTCGCCATCTCCTCGACTTCAACGCTACTTATACCATTACCGAAAATGCTAGACTTGCTAAGATTGATTTTTAGGCCCGAGCAAGCGTGAAAGCACCGAAGTATCCTTATAACATTAACAATGTTATTTTTGCTCCACTACCCATAATCATTGCATCGTCAGCATAGAATAAATGAGAAACAAATTGGTCGCTATCCGGAAGATGAATACCTTGAAACACGTTAACCTCACAAGACTTATTGAATAAGCAAGAAAGCGCCTCCATAGCAACAACAAAAAGGAACGGGGAGATCGGATCACCTTGCCGCATACCTTTACTGCATCCGAACTCGAAAGTAGGAGAACCGTTCACCAAAACAGACGCCCTGGCTGATTTCAGAACACCTGATATCCAGCCACACCACTTCTCCCCGAAACCCATTTGATGAAGAATATCCAAAACAAAACCCCAGTTCACGTTGTCGTACGCTTTCTCGAAATCGACTTTGAGAAAAAAGACCTGTTTCTTATTTTTTCTCGCCCACGAAAGCAACTCGTTAATAACCAAAGGCCCGTCTAAAATAAATCTTCCTTTAAGGAAGGCAGACTGGGAATTAGAGATGATATCGTTTAAAATCGTCTTCATCCTATTAGCAAGGATTTTAGAAATCACTTTGTTAATGACTCCTACCAGACTAATAGGCCGGTAATCACTCAACCCCAACGGATCTCTATACTTCGGAATCAAAGCAATAAACGCTGAGCCGCATCCCCTATTAATCATGCCAGTCTCGAAAAAAGCAGCCATAATAATATTGAAGAAATCATTTTCAAAAAGATCCCAAAAATAAGTAAAGAATCTAAAGTTAAAACCATCCGGACCGGGAGCCCGGTCTTTACCGCATTCGAAAACAACAACTTTAATTTCCTCCTTGGAGAAACAAGCTTCTAGGCTGGCCGCTATAGTCGGGGAAATCTGCTTCAGCTGAGGACAAACCAGACGTGGTCTATCGTCGCAATCCTCCACGAACTTGTCTCTAAAAAAACGGAAAACCTCCTTTTTAACCAAAGTCGGTTTAGAAATCCAAACTCCATTCACTCTTTATTAACAAATAACTACCATAAAATAAGTTACAAAAGTTCTTCATTAACATGATATAAAGGCTACGAAATGAAGTCTCCCATGTTAGTTGGCGTTTGGTCAAGAAATCCGTTTGACCTACAAGTTCAAAAAACAATCATGGTTAAAATTTAAATAGGTAAAACTGCATAACCTAGGAATAAAACAAACTTTTTTTTAACTATAAGGGCCCAGGGGGCGGTACGTGATTCTATCACGAAAAGCACTTATAACGCGTGATGGAATATTTTTTCCACCCCCAAAACAAAGTTCCACGCGTGATATTTTCCACGAAATCAATTTTCGTTATTTTCTTCACGCGTTATTGTTTTGTTTTGTGAGTGTAATTGTTGGTGGGGGGAAATTGTTGGGTGTGGTGGTGAGTGATGACCACCCCCACTAAAAAAAGTTTTGAGTGATGGAAAAATGGTTGCTGACATGGCAAAACATGATTGGATATTGTGAGTGATGAAATTTTATCACTAGTGACCACCCCCCTCCCCTAATATACCTTCCCCTTTTGAAGATAAAGTTAACATAGATATGACTGAAGGAGGTAAATAACTATGTGTGATCCAAAAGGAGTATTTAGCAATAACTCCAAAACATTCAAAAGTGGAACACATGAAAGGAGGTAATTTAAATGTGTCATCCAAAAGGACTATCTTTTAACTTGAAAAGTCATAATCAAACTATTTTCTAGCACGGTCAATTTGACTCCAGAGAAGAAAGAAAAAACAACAAAATCATAATTTGTCTCCGACACATGTTCTCAAGTCCGGTTATTTTTAATACCTAAATGGTTAAACGCGTAAAATAAAAATATTAACTACAAAGAAAGCGGGTCAAAGAGGTCGAAAGTCGCACAAAGTGTATTTCTAATGTAAAACCTATCGAAATATATATCGTATTGGACACACTAATTACTTTAAAAAAGGTCGAAAAAAGGTGTTTAGCCACCCACAAAAAAAACCAATAAAACGACTCTGCTGGGGATCGAACCCAGAATCTCTGGTTTCGTAGACCAGCGCCTTATCCATTGGGCCACAGAGTCATTTGCGAATACGTCTATCCAAAAATTACATTTATTGAATTTATTAGAAAAATCACATACGATCTATTTGGAAACAGAACGGCGCTGGATAAGCAGTGCGCACGTTATAAAGAGTTCACATCGCATCCCAGCGCAAATTAGGATTCATCCTCATCTTCCCAGATTAATCACCTGTAAAGTGACACGCACACATTCGATCAGTCACCGAACAATGTCGTGTTATATACATTGCTATAGCGAAAAAATGTTTCGATAATAACAATGTTATGTGAATTTGATGCTGTTAAAAATTATCAGAGATTTGGAAAAAAAAAATACTGTGAAAGTAGTAAGGTTTTTTTTTTTTTTTTTTTGGGAAATCAATAGTAGTTATTATTTGAACAAGCATTTTTTTAGTAATTAATCTATCTAAAGACAATCTGGTTGAAACTTTAAAGTTATGTGTGTAAATGAGTATGTGGCATATGGCTTTTTGACTAATTTGTCTAGGGTTGCATTTAACAGAAAATTAAGTTTGTTAATTGGAATGTTACGGATGGTGATCATGTTCTTAGATGGAAAAATATGAAGTTGAAAGAAGATTTATGATCCGCTTAATGTTTGTTAGTAATTGGATTAGATTATTTATTATTATGGCTAGTTAGAAGACCGGTATTTATTGAAATCTTATAAATTTGGTTTTAGAAAGCGCGAGGCACAGCAAGGTGTTGTAGAACTTGTACTATATGTTTCATTGGTTTCTATCATCATGTGGCGAAAATTTAGATATAAATAATCTCTATAGGATTTAATAGAAATCTTTATGTGCAACATAAGAAGCTATATGTACAAGTACAACCTTTTGATTCACAAAGTCTACTCATGTATAGGAGGTGCTCGTGATGCGCGCTCCTCGAGCAGCTTTGACGCGCCTGATGTTTGCCGTTCGTCTCATGTTGTTGAAGTGATCTTCTTCCCATATGAGTGCTTAACTTGGACATGCTAAAATTTTTGGTTGGAAACTAAATACGTTACAAATTGCAAACCATATGGACTATCCGTGAAAGGAACATTTTATCTTTTAATATCTGAATCAATGTTTTTCATTTTGTGAAAGGTGTTCCTTGGGTTTATAAACGGGAAGGTTCCACAGAATATTAACTGACCAAACGTTATGTGTGAGTGAAAATGCCCTCCGCTAAACATGCTTTTTGCATATGGCTGATAGTTGCAAAATTCCCATCTTGGTTCAATGCGGTTTTGGGAGAACGATATAACGAGTGGAAAAGTGAATTTTATCGGCTTTATAATAAGGAGCTAGTTGAAGATTTCAAAATTGGGTGGAGAGATATGGTTGGTTCTTAGCAATGAGCTAGTGGTAAGGGAGAGACCTAGTATTTCAAGTGACCCAGGTTCAATTCCTGCCTTCAGCATTTAGTTTCTGTGGCACCTAGTGATGATGGGAGACTAGGCGAGTAGGCGACGATCGCTAGTTCAATCCTTGAACTGAGCGGGTTTTACCTCACCGCACTGTCGTGCCTTCGGGCGAGTGTTCACGGGCTTCGGCCATAGGTGAGGGTTTTCCCCGGTTCGGAAAGCGAGTGTATCCCGATGTGGTGAATTTTGCCAGTAGCACATATGGAGGATTCGTTGACCGTTAAAAAAAGATATGGTTGGCTCTTTTGGGCTCCACGCTAACTGCCACATAAACACATTGTTTGCCTCGAGGCTCGAGGAATCTCTGGGCTTTGCCGTATCTGAGAAACCATTTTTTTGCTGGAATGATTCGACTCGCACACTTTGTTGAACAAGTGTGTTATCTTCTCTTGTCAGCTTGCTTTACTTATCTATCTCTTCGGGACAACAATGTAATAACAATTCAATTTTAAGACACTTACGAACAATTTTATTGCGTTTGGTACAAATCTTGATTCATAAACAACTCGCCATTTACAATGTCAATCTTACGCTGAAGCTGAAACATGTTAGGGGTATTATTAAAAGTTGGGTGGCTGAAAAGAAAAAAAAAAGATAAGGAGGACTCGATTAGGGACCTGGAGGAGCTCTCAAACTTGGATCGCATTAGTGAAACCAGGGATCTTAGTGAAGAAGAGTACTGGATTAAAGAGGAATGTTTAAAAAATATCAAGGAACGGGATTATTTATCCTCCTCGGATATTAGACAGAAGTCTCGTTGCCGGTGGGCTTTGGAAGGCGATGAGAACTCCGCCTTTTTTCATGGGTTGTTCAACTAAAGAAAAAAGAAAAACTGCATTCCAGGGATTTATAGTGGAGAAAATTGGGTTTCAAAGCCGAAATTGGTTAAAAAAGAAATTTTGGGTTTTTTTAGGAACCAATTTACTGAGAAGATTCATAATAGGCCGGTGTTCTCTTGTCATGATTCAAGGAAACTTTCGGAGTTAGAAGCTGATGCTATTTCGGGTACTTTTTCCGATAAGGAAATCAAAGACGCGGTATTCGAATGTGGTTCGGATAAGGCCCCTGGGCCGGACGGATTTAACTTCAAATTTCTGAAACATTTTTGGAGATTTTTCGAAGTGGATTTTAGAAATATTATGAACCATTTCTACGAAACTGGTACGATTGACAAGAGTTCTAGCTCGTCGTTTATTCCACTCGTTCCTAAAATTAACGATCCTTCTGGAATGAAGGACTACAGGCCGATTAACCTCATTGGGTTAATTAGCAAGGTTATATCGAAAATTCTCGCCAACCGTATTAAAGGGGTTATGGGGAATATTGTCTCGGAATCTCAGTTGGCGTTCTTGAAAGATAGGTTCATTTTGGACAGCCCTCTTATTCTTAGCGAAGTGCTATCTTGGATCAAAAAGTCGGGTAGAAAGGCTTTCGTTTTGAAAATTGATTTCGAAAAGGCCTACGATAACGTTAACTGGGGTTTTTTGCTACATTTGTTATCTCAAAGGGGTTTCCCCAGTATTTGGTGTAAATGGGTGGAAGGTATTCTTGCTTTGGCAAGATCGTCAGTTTTAGTCAACGGGTCGCCGACTTTTGAGTTTCAGTGCAGTAAAGGGCTCAGACAAGGTGATCCCCTCTCTCCCTTCCTTTTTCTGTTTGTTATGGAAGCGTTTTCCTACATTGTTGACAAAGCCTGTATGTCCGGAAAGCTAAAAGGGATCAAATTACCGAATGATGGGCCAGTTGTTTCGCATCTTCTTTATGCGGATGATGCGTTGATTGCGGGCGAATGGTCTAGAGAGAATATTGAAGTAGTTACCGGAATTCTCCGTATTTTCTATGGGTGTTCCGGGTTGAAAATCAATTTCCACAAATCAAACCTCTTTGGCTTGGGTGTAGAAGAAGGGGCCATCAGTAGCTTGGCG
>JARYGA010045611.1:0-22615 GCA_030545235.1 Helianthus tuberosus | reverse complement strand
TTCGAAGAAGATATTCCCAAAACTGCTTTCCGAACAAGATATGGGCATTACGAGTTCACTGTCATGCCTTTTGGTTTGACAAATGCCCCACCTATCTTCATGGACTTAATGAATAGGGTTTGTAAACCTTATTTAGATAAGTTCATCATTGTGTTTATCGACGATATTCCCATTTATTCTAAGTCTCAAGCCGATCATGAGCAACACCTTCGTTTGACCTTGGAACTTCTAAAGAAGGAACAACTTTTTGCTAAATTCTCCAAGTGTGAATTCTGGCTTAAAGAAGTTCAGTTCTTGGGTCATATTGTCAATGAGCAGGGTATTCATGTAGATCCATCCAAGATTGTTGCAATTAAGGATTGGAATACACCAACGACACCTACAGAAGTTCGTTCTTTTCTTGGTCTTGCTGGTTATTATCGACGGTTTATTTCTAATTTCTTGAAGATCGCGGTTCCACTCACTGCTTTGACTCAGAAAAATAAGCCTTTTGAGTGGGGACTTAAGCAAGAAGAAGCGTTCCAAACGCTGAAACGAAAGCTCTGTGAAGCTCCTATTTTATGTCTACCTGAGTGAAACGATGATTTTGTTGTCTATTGTGACGCGTCAAATCTAGGACTTGGTTGCGTTCTTATGCAACGTGGTAAAGTCATAGCTTATGCGTCTAAACAGTTGAAAATTCATGAGAAGAACTATACAACTCACGATCTTGAGTTAGGAGTTGTGGTTTTTTGCGCTAAAAATCTGGAGACACTACCTCTATGGAACGAAGTGCGTGGTTTTCACAGACCACAAAAGTCTCCAGTATATTCTCAACCAGAAGGAGCTGAACATGAGGAAACGACGCTGGGTTGAACTCTTAAACGATTATGATTGCGAGATCCGCTACCATCCTGGTAAGGTTAATGTCGTAGCCGATGCGCTTAGTCGAAAGGAACGAGTCAAGCTTCATTCTGTTCAAACTCTATCTGATATTGAATCTCGTGTCCTTCAAGAACAACGATTTTGTGTAAACGAAGGCTTATTGAAATATGAGCTACTACTTCGACACAAGCTTAAACTCAAAATGGAAGGGCGATGGGTTTCTCTATTTTAAGAATCCTTGTGGGTGTTTATCGCCCAAATCGGAGCCCTGATTGGATTCCTTGTACACCTTAATATGTACATTACAACTCAATAAGGACAAACCGAATTCCTATTAAGATCTTCCTATCTTCATAGTTAGATTCTTGATAATATTTAAAGTGCCAAGTGAAATCCACGGACTGGATTCCTGGTATGCTTTAAATACCCGTGTCCAAAGATAACAAATTAAAGGTCAAGTTAAACGATTAATGCGATTATGTGTTTAGGTGTTCTCTTTTATTATGTGTTCCGATTTTCGTTATCCAAATCCTCATAGAATCTTCCATATCCTCATATGAGGGATTCATAATAGGATATTCAAAAGGTACTATCTTAAATCCTTAATGGGCTTCTACATGGTAGTTAAGACCCTTGGATTATATAGTACCATTCCATGATTCGAAAATAGACCCTTGAGTGGTCTAGTTAAAGATTGATTTAGAATCTGGTTAAGAGTGGCATGTGATGATACAGCTGAAAGGACCCTATGGTGGTCTAGTCACACTCATCACAGGTTCATTCATTTGGTGTTTCCCCTACACATTATTAAATGCACTGTGTGGACTATGCAAGGAATTACGTAATTATGGACGCGTACATAACTATAAAAATTCAGTGCACGGAAACCACAGGAAGATTTATCATGTGTAAGAACTAATAGTGACAACAATAACGAAACGTGAACAATGTAATGGAGGTACGGTGGACGCACCAATGACGCTTCATATACTTGTATATAAGTGTCCCTCTTACCTTGCAAGCATAACGTTATTTAAGTTACTAGAAGTTCGGAACTCTAACCGGTGTTGTCTTATCTTTTCGACTTCATGTTTCAAGCTTTCACAAGTTTCCTCTAAATAAAATTTCGGGACGAAATTTCCTAAAGTAGGGGAGACTGTGACAACTGTGTTATGTAATCATCGTATTATGTGAAACAATGTCAGTTATCAATAAAACAACATGCTTTGGTGTTATTATATGTGTTTTGGTGATATTATGTGTGCAATTGTGTTTAATGATTTTACAATTTGATTTGACTCCAATTTCAAGCTTTAAATCACTTTCTGGAAGGTTATACGTAAACTGGTGCTTAAACGCAATCAGTTTAACGCGACGTACACTCCGGAACTGTGACATAAGCCTGACATACCCTAAATATCCTTTACATAACTTAGAAATAAGTTTCGAAGGATTCGGTATGGCGAAAACATGTTTATTTGAACTAAAGAACTAATTACGACAAAACTGCGAAATGAACGTTGGTGACCGTCCGGATGATATTTAAATCCCAAAAATACTCTGTTATGATTAAAATTTTATTTTAATCAGGTCCGTGTTGAAAAATAAATTAAAACGCATAAAAACATTATTTTTCAAGTTTAAGCGCGTACCGCGTGTCTCTGCGCAACACAGTGCTTTTACTGCGAAACACAGACAACGTAGCCAGTCTTGGCAACTGAAATTTATTTCAGTAATATTTTGGCGAGTTTATTTTTATAGAATAATGAAAATAATTTAGAACGCCATAAATCGGGATTTCAACGCTAGATAAAATACCCGGTACATAATTAAGCACTTTAACGGAACAACACCGAACCGAACAACCGGACACTACCCGGAACACAAAAATATTGTCAAACACATTGTTCTTATTCCCTGAGTCAGTTATGATCCCCGAACATCATAACACCCCCCCTAAAAATATCTACTAACTAAAGTTTGTAACTAACACTTGAATTATAACTAGATTGTAACCAAATTGGTTAGCACCTAATCTACTACCCCCCGCCCCCTAACCTACGGTCATCATGGCCCTTACACAAATTGATTTTATTTCAATTGTTTATTAGATTATGTTCCCTCCTACATGACACATTGCACAAGGGTTAAAGTTGCAAAATGGGTTATAAATAAGTATACAAGACAACCACCTTCTCACTTCAAACCTCAACAAGCAACAAAACTCTCTTCCTTCCTTCCCCACTTTCGGCAGCCACAACCAACCACCCTATCACCACCATCAACTCCCTTTCTAGCCATTTTACATACACACAAAGGTGCAAGGAGTCATACAACTAAGCTCGGTGCACTCGGAAGTTCAAGGACCACTCTAGTTTTCTTTTATCCACCACTTTTACGCCTTGTTTCTCCCCTAGCCTTGTGCTAGTATTAAGTGCTTCAAATCTTCATCTTGTTCATGTATTTGGTGGTTAATAGTTGGTTAAATGGTTAAAAGTCAAGAAACTCTAAAGAACATGAATAAGTCTTGAACATAAAGTGATAAAGGGTGGATAAAGAAAAGATACATGGGTAAATCATGTAGATCTTGTGTTGTTATGATTCTTGATTGATTATCTGATGATTTGTCATTTAATATTGATGTTTGATGTTGTTGTGATCACTAAACATGTTAACGGAATCAATCGAACACAAGTTATAATGTTAAAAGACTGAAAACAGAAAGCTGTCTAGTGATTACAGCCAACTTCAGTTGGCTGTAACCAGACTGTAACTGAACGAAAAATGTATTTTATAAAGTCTATATTTAAGTATTATGAAATACGGTTCTAATGGCACTGGAATCATAATTTTTAGACTCCGTTTACTATTTTTAAAGTGTCATTTCGTAACAGCAGCTAGAGCTGCATTTTTGCTGCTGAAAATGTGTGTCCTGTTTTCAGTCATAACTTGAATCCTGTGTAGGGTTAGATCATGAAATTTATACTGTAGATGGTCACTGTTGTCACCGTGATCCTCCAACTGGAATTTCGTAAATCGGACTCACAATGAATTTTTAATGAATAATTTCGTAAACTGCAATCAGAAAATAACAAATCTGATTTCAGTCCGGAAAATGAATTTTTATAAAATATTGGTAATTAACTAGACCCCGATATTTTTACACAATAATATTTGGATCGCTTAATATATTCTGTAAAAATTTGGGAATTTTTGGAATAAGTTAACTATTTTATTTAAATGTCCGAAAACAGTCTAGTTTCATATATATTAAAACAGAAACGACATAAGTAGTATTTTGCATGTCGAGTGTGGGTGTTGATTATTAAAATCATTCTTATTTAATTTAGGGCGGATAAACAATTTGAGGGATTGTGTTAACATTTAAAAACGCACCCGAAGGTGAGAACATAGTTCCCCTCTTTTACTGTTTTCGATTGTTTTGGGGTATTTCATATGTATCAAAACAATTTCGATGTTTTAACGATGGTTTCAAAACGAGTAAGATGGTTTATACCAAACTAATAACGATTTCGATAATGTGAACAAGCTTGTTGGTTGTAATTACATAACGAATGACATTCATTAATTTCGGCCAAACCGACCAGTATTAGGTTATGGTACCATAGGATCCGACAAATCCCGTTATCAGACCGGACCCATGGTTATGTGTGGGTTAGGTGGTTAACGACTGAATCTGATGATTGTTAACTTACCCTTTGGAGGTTTGTTAATGCGAAAATGAGTTGAACAATAGACGAGTCACAAAGGTTTGAATGTTATTAGCGAGACGACCAAAAGTAGTTTCACGATCTAAAACGAGAATGATTTAAACGACTAAAGCGATTATTAACGAATTAAACAATTTAGGTAAACGATTGGTCTTCGGTTAGTGTTTAGATAACGGGACGGGTGTAATGTGATGAAAGCATGGTGGATACGCCGCTGGTACTTCCTATATATATATATATATGTTTTTATCATATTACATACCGTGGCGTTATTTAGTTCACTTGGGCGAATGAGTTAAACGATGTCACACAACGACGCTTATAAAACGATATAAACCATACGAGTTTTATTACGAGAATGATTTATGATTTGGTTTACATAAACAAATGTTTTGGGTTAAGATTCATGGCATCGAGGTTTATAAATTGTAACCAAACTGTTTTGATTTGGTTATTCATTTTACGATACAAATATTTTACAAAACAAGGTTTTCTAATGTCGATTAACGAAGTCGTACGAGTTATTTCGACATGCAAACGAGCCATGAATCTGACACTCTCACAAAACCTATGTACTCGCCAGCATTTCTTTGCTGACTTTGTTTTTACATATGTTTCAGGTGATGTTGCTTAATGATGATTACGAATAGGATGCATGCTCACTTAGGACCGGACGGGGCCTTAGTGATTTAATAACGATAATAGACTATGTTTGACTTGTTTGTATAACTCTAAGACAATGTTTAATATTAAATAAAATGAAACTCTTTGTATCCATGGTTTGAAACAATAATTCTGTTACAACACTCCCCGATGTTTCCGCCACGGTTTGTTGTTTTACGTGGTCGGGGTGTGACACCAGGTAAGTCTTCAGGAAAAACCTTAGGATAATCTCGAACGACAGGGATGTCTTGAATAGTTTTACCCTTGTCTTTCTCCTCTACGACACGTGCCAAGAAAGCCAGGTAATTCTTTCTTAGGTATCTCTGGGCTTGGGTGCTTGTCATCAGTTTAAGGCTACTAGCGGGTTTCGCTCCACGAACCTCTAAGGTTTCACCAGACAAAAGAGGCACACGAACAATCTTGTCAAAACAAACCACCTCTGCACGGTATTGGGTCAACCAATCCATCCCTACTATAAAGTCGAAACTCCCAAGTTGCATTGGCGTGAGATCAATGGGAAAAAGATGATCGTTGAGGTTCAACTGGCAATTTCGAATGACGGAATCGAGTACAAGGGATTCACCACTGGCTAACTCTAATGTCAAGGGTTTTCCTAGTTTTGTTCTAGGCTTTGCAAGCAAAGGTTCAAAAGCTAGGGATACAAAACTCTTGTCGGCACCCGAATCAAAAAGAATAGAAGCAAGTTGGTTGTTAACATAGAACATACCGTTCACCACCTCATTGTCGGCACGCGCTTCATTGGCATTGATGTTGTATGCTCGTCCACGAGCCGGGTTCGCATTAGCCAACTTCGGGCACTTGTTCCTGTAGTGAGTCAAATCTCCGTAATTGTAGCAAGACCCAAGCGGAAAAGGAGGTCGTGCAGGATTTGCTGGCTGTTGGGCAGGGTTTTATGCTGCTTGATTCGGAGCAGGAGGAGAGCGACATGTGTTAGCCAAATGGCCATACCTTCCACAGTTGTTGCAAAGACGACACTGAAGATGTGGTTGATGATGACAATTGCACTTGTTACAAAGAGGTGCAGTACCAACATACTGTTTCTTGGCAGGTGGTTGTGCTTGCTGGGTAGGAGCAGCTTGATTGGTCTGTGCAACAACGGTAAAGTTCTTGGAAGCCTTACGCTTCCTAGATTTCTTCGAGGTTTCAGCTTTCTTTCCCTTCTTCTTCTCTGTATTGTCAGATGGTTTCTTGTCACCCTTGCGGTGGAGTTTACCCTTCTTGACTTAAGACTCAGTCAAGGTCGCAGCTAGCTCAATGGCTTGTCTCACCGTGGTAGGGTTACTGCAGGTGACAATATCCTGAACGGGATCAGGAAGACCATCTATGTACTTCTCAATCGCCTTGTCCAATGGTGTGACCATGGTGGGACACAGCAGGCTCAGTTCTTCGTATCGGTCTGTGTAGGCACGGTGCTCTCCACTATCTTGCTTGAGATCGTGGAATTCGTTTTCCAGTGCCCTCATTTCATGACGAGGACAAAACTCCTTCATCATAAGTGCGTGAAGCTCTTCCCATGTTTGAGCCATTGTCACGTTGGCACCTCTGTCCCTCATCACACCATTCCACCAAGTAAGCACCCTTTTCTGAAACACACTTAACGCAAACTCAACCTTTCACTCATTCGGGCATTGAACGTGACGAAACGTATTTTCGAGACTTTCAAACCACTGTAGGAGCCCAGTTGCTCCTTCTGACCCAGAAAACTGAAGCGGTTTAGCCGAATTGAAAGTCTTAAAGTTGCACGGAACAGGTGCGTTCTTATTGTTGTTTGCTTGGTTTAACTGAGTTACAAGGTTCGGGAGTACAGCAGCAATTTGCTGAGCGATCAAGGCTGCCATTGCGGCGTCTTGAGTTTGATCACGTCGAGGAGGCATCTAAAAGAAAAGGAACACAAGGAAATGTGTGAGATTGACATAAGACAATCAAAAGGAGTATTGGAAAAATCGACAACACAAAAGGAAGGTGGTCATTTGTCCATTACTTAAAACAAACAAACAACACAGTGACTAATCAAAGTGAATAGGTCTACATAATGCATAATGAAGACATGCTTTAGCTTATAAGTGGACACTCACCCCAAGAGTTCCCAGGTAAGAGTGACTGGTCCTATTATGTGGATTTGTACGAACACTCTAGCCTTAGACAGAAAACTCAGGGTACAGGCAACCACCCTTCCAGATTGCACGTGTTCACATTATTAAGACTGAAACTTTGACGAGATTTGAAAACTTTAAAGGCGTAAAGCCTAAAAATAAATCATCTAAGGATAGATGATTGATTTTCAAATGGAATTGAGATTTGTGTACTTGTTTTGGTAATCACCTAAGGATAGGTGATGGTATTGTTTTAAGATCTAAACACAAGGTAACTTGTGTTAGGGTTCTAGAAAGGTTATAGTCTAGGTCAAAATTTTATTAATAACCTAATTCCCTATAAGCATGAGCTCTGATACCAACTCTTCTGTCACACCCCGACCGCGTAAAACAACAAACCGCGGCGGAATCGTCGGGGAGTCGTGTGGCAGAATTATTGTTTCACAACACATGATAATTAAAGTTAAGTTTTACAAGTTTAAATTATTACATTGTCTTAGTTCAAACAAAACACATAACATAAAAGACAATAACTTTCTTGATTTTAGATTGCTAAGGCCCAAGTCGCCCTAAGTGTAGCTTGCTCACATTAAACATTCGCTCCTGAAACATATGTGAAAGTAAATATGTCAGCATAAAAATTCCTGTGAGTAACATAGGTTTAGTGTTGAAGATTCATGACTTTGTATGTTAAAAGAAATGTTTAATGAAAAGTAGTCATGAACCTTATAAAATATTTTCTTTTATAAAATCATATGAAAATCAAATGATATAAAAGAATGATGTATGGTTAAGTAAATAACCAAATGAAAATAATATGTATACAATATGTCATGTCTTGTCTTTGTTGAAGTGGTTTAGATAACGCCATGATATGCAATACAATAAAAGCACTTATATATAGGAAGTACCATCGGCGTATCCACCACTCTTTTATCATATTACACACGTCTCGTTACTTAAATCACTTATTAATAACCATGAAATAATGTCTTGTTTAAATGTCAATGTCCAATGTTAAATGTCATGTGTAAACAATGTCTAATGTCAAGTATAAACCATGTCATGTATGGCGAATAAATAGTATTTACTCAAGCCAAATGCATAATGTCATGTATAAATAAATGTCTTATGTAATCAAATGTCTTGTACAAAACAAAGTCTTTGAGTAAACAAAAGTTTAAAACAAAATTTATGTTTTGAAAGCCATTGCTTTTATCGATATGAACATTTATGTGGTTTGTCTATCGCATACACTCAAGCCTTGAGACTGTCGGATAAACCCTTATCAGGATCAAGGTTTATCAAAAATGTATTCGGATTCTGTCATTCCCCTTCCGAAATTCCTAGAAAGCGGGAACGGGATTTGTCAAGTCCTATAGCGCTATTACATATTACCTAGCGGCGTGATCAATGTTAATGAATGTACTACTAACCCGTTAAACATACCAAATGTTCTTTTCAAGGTAAGCATGTCATGAAAATGTCTTTGTAAAACCATGTAATAGGCATACTAAGTCAATATGCCAAGTAAAATGTCTTTGAAATAATGCATTATATGTACTATGTAACAAAAATGTATAATGTCATGAAAACGAAAAGTAAAATTATGCACATATGCTTCACCCCAAAACATTTGAAAACGTAAAATAGGGGAACTATGTACTCACCTTTGGGTGCGTTTTTAAGTGTTAACACAATTCCTCAAATTGTTTATTCGTCCTAAATTAAATAAGAACGATTTAATAATCAAAAACTCACAAAAATACCTAAGTTTCTCCGATACTTAGAATTTTCACATAACTTCGAGATTTTCTCGAAAAGTTATTATTTTTGATTATGTTGGTGTGAATATATATATATATATATATATATGTATATATATATGCGTTCACATATATATTTTAAGAACTTTGCGACTTGAAAGATTTTATTGGTGACCCTCATCATGTTATAAGCAATATATCTACGATTTGCACGTCGTAATATATATACTTATTGTGACATACAATAAATATCGTAATACACATAATCTTGTCAAGTATTAACATGTCATCATACACATATTATAAAACACATAACACATTGTAACACAAAAAATTTACCCATGAACAACCCATTATAGTGTATGTTGAAAAACACGTATTTTAGCGATTCGGTAACGTTTTTGGGCGCCGGAAGTCACATATGACTAACCAAACACCAAGTAAGCTTAATATAAGTTAACATACTTATTTTTATATCAAAAATAGCAGTTTACTTACTGATCTAAAACAGTTTTATAAAAATCCTTCGAAAAGCCGATTTTTAACCGATTTACCGCATAGTTTTGCATCAAACGTTACCCTAACCATCCCAAATTGTAACGGCTTGATATTTTAACATAACCCATTTTATTTACTGAATAAAATAGTGGTTATACTAATGATAGTGTAGGTCTCACATAAAGCACATAAATCATGCAAATTTCACATATTTTACCACTTTCTAAGCTATATGTACAACATGCAAAGCTATCAAACCTATGACAAAGTTTCATGCCATTATAATATACCAAATAATGTTATTTTTAGTGTTTATAATCTGTTCTAAAACATTTTTGTCATACAATAATTTTTTTATCATTTCTTGAGCTTTAAATCAACATGCATTCTTATGTACAAGTGTTTAAAGCACACTATCATATCATCATCATTTCATATGAATTTAAATGCATCAAACATGTAATTTATTCATGTTTACTTACTGATTTAATTGAACATTCGTCATATCATGCACAAATCATCAAGCACTTGCATTTTAACTATCATTCAAGAACAAGCAACAACTTAAAAACTCTCAAATATGTCTGATAATTTTTTTGGCCATTTACATGTCAAAATACTAACATTATTTCAAATTATAACTCATGATTCAATCACTCCTTTATATCTCTAACATATTTGTACATAATCTTGTTCATGCAAGCAAACATCCTAAACAAGTATTTATCAAAAATCAACTCAAACTCAAATCTCATACACATACATATATATACACGGTTATATATACACACATATATACTACCATTTTATTTTGTATCAAGACCCATTTCTGTTTAGATTTCAAGTTTGTGAAAAATTCCAAGATTCAAGAGAAACTTCCAATCATCAAGAACAACCAAGAATCAAGTGTATGATTTAAACATAAACTTTATACCTTCAAGATTCAAGTGAGCTTTTTTTGATGAGATTTGGATGATATGGAGCTTGAAATCACTTGAAAACACCTTGGAAACTCCTTTGGATCTTCACACCAACTTGAAACTAGCTTGGAATGGAGTTTAATCTTCAAGAACAAGGTTGCAAAATTGGAAATGGGGATGGTGGTGGTGTGTATGGTTATGGGGGAGAGAGAGAGAGGAAGATGGAGTGAAGTTGATGAAGTGAAATGATCTTGTAAGATTCAAGCCATACTTATAGTCTTCCACCAATATTTTGGCAACCAAATCAAGCAAAGATCTAAATAAAATAAGAATGAAATCTAGGAGATATGGTGTGATCTTGGTGGGGTCCTTGTGACCGTAAGTTCCAAGGGGGGGGGGGGTAAGTGTAATTTTTGAATGGTAAATTAGATAATAGTTGGAGGTTTAAGTGAAAAGTCTAGTGTTTTAAGTGTATGACACATTATATAGTGTGTTAGGGTGTTCGGGGATCATAACTTGCCAAGAAATAATTAAACAATGTTTCTGGCAATAATTTGGTGTTCCGGGTCCGGTTGTTCGGTTAGATACCGGGTATTTTATCTAGCGTTTAAATCCCGGTTTATGGCGTTTTAAATTATTTTTATTATTCTATAAAAATAAACTCGCCAAAATATTATTGAAATAAATATCAGTTGCCGAGACTGGCTGCGTTGTCCGCGTTTTGCAGTAGAAACACTATGTTACGCAGTAACACGCGGTACGCGCTTAAACTTTGAAAAATAACGTTTTTAAGCGTTTTAATTTATTTTTTAACACGAACATGATTAAAAATAAAATTTTAATCATCACAGAATATTTTTAGGATTTAAATATTATCCAGGCGGTCACTAACGTTCGTTACGCAGTTTTGTCGCAAATAGTTCTAAAGTTTGAATAAACATGTTTTTGCCATACCGAATCCTTCGAAACTTATTTCTAAGTTATGTAAAGGGTATTTAGGGTATGTTTGGCTTATGTCACAGTTCCGGTGTGTACGTCGCGTTAAACTGATTATGTTTACATAACGGTTTATCATTTCACTTCCAGAACATGTTTGAGAGTTCGGAACTGAACAATGATTGAAAACGTACTAATGTCACAAGTAATTAAAAAAATATTGAAATTAAAACACCATATTTCATTAAATATAAAGTTGTTCGGAACAGTACAAGGATTAAAATTACATAGATGTCACAGTTCGTTTGTTAAAGTGGCTTTTGTGGATGTTGGGGATATAGATCGATGCCGTGTGAGTGGGGTTTTCGCTTTGGTCTTCATCTTTATCTTCATCCCACTTTAGTGTTATCGATCTCCTCTCCTCATTCAAGCCTTTTTCAAGAACAAAGAACACAAAATGACATATAACTGTCATCAGCCTCTTTTTCTTGAAGATTTGTCCATCTCATGCAGCAAAATCTTACTGAGTTACTCCCCTCGCCTTACAATTCATTCAGTGAAATTTCACGCAGAACAATACTGAATATCCAAGAAAGGATGTTTGCCATCTTTGATTTTTTTTAACTCTTTTGGCGTTTTACAGTGAGTGGTATTTAGGAACCATGGCGTTGTTTTTTTGGTGTGATCAAATGGAAGTTGCTGAGAGGTTTCTTTTTATAAGATGTCTTTGGCGCGTAGTTTAGGCGGGATATTATTATAATAAAGTATTCGTCGTTTTAGGTACTGTTTGTAATTGCTGTTTTGCTAAGCTTTATCTGTTAAGTCTGTAACACGTCCCATTTTTCAAGTTTGACGTTTTATATTTTAATGTCGTTTTTGTAGGCCAAGATGATAAAATACATTATGTAAAACACAAAGAAAACTACGTGGGAAAAATATTTTTTATTATTTTGGCGTTTAGTATTTAGGTAGTGTTTTATATTTAATGGCGTTTTTTTTTTGTAAAAAACGATGTTTTACCATTTTTGCCCTTAATGAAGCACGTCCCAAGTAATAAATTTGATGTTATTTTCAAAAACGCCACCGCGCCAATCTAGTCCATAGATTGCTTTGATTTGACGATCCATAAGCGTTCTCACTGTTCTTACACTTTTCACCGTTTTCCCTAAATCCTGACATATATACCTGGACTTCAACTGAATTTTAATATGTCAAGGTGTACAGTATCATCTGCAAATCGTTTGTCAGTTTTTCCCAAAGTAGAATCTTTCCTACAACATAAAGTGTGTTAGGATTTGCTGAACAATTAGTATTATGCAGTAAATAAGAATATCAGTTATAACACTATAGATAAATCCCACAATCGTGCTTGTTTATGTTAATTTGTTAACATTTTAAACGGAGATAAACAAAGAAATTCTCGAGCTGGCTGCTGCAACAGGGTTGTAGGTAATAACCTGGCATCCTCCACAGCGGCCACGCCTAATTCTTGGCACCCAATACCGGGGTGTGCATATACATACAATGAACCTGATGCACCCAATTTTGCCAGAAAAAGTAACATCCAGTCCCGGTCTTATCCAATAAAGATCAAGAAACGGATCAAATAAGAACTTACCATAACTGGTCCTCCATATGAACATAATATCGAAAGCTACCAAAACCGAGTACCGGCTAACTATTTATTGAACACTGCAAAATATGAGCAAAGTCAAAGATGTTCTTTCAAAATTTTTGATCATGCGAGTTATTTTAGATTTTGGTCTGTCCTGGACACGTAGATATTACTGCTTGAAATCTATACAGCATAAAACGAATAATAATTTGAAAAAATAAATCTTTAAACTCATAAAAATAAGTAAAACTAAACTATGACAAGAAAGATCAAGATGTTTAAAATTTAAAGTGTTAAAATAGTAACAATTACATATGAAAATGAAAACTAATCAAACATTTAAAATCTAATAGCAAGAATTAAGAAATTTTAACTTTAACTCCATCGAGTACTGAACTTCTCGGTGTATATCCTTGAGCTTTGTCATGAACTGCAAGTCTCTATCACCACATTCTATGTTACTCGCAACACACAAGTCACGAATTGCAGTGGTTGGCATCACCCTCAAGTTTCTGGAGCCCTGGCCTCTTGTGAGCAGACCAAGTTGCAATCCATCAAAACACCTCTTCAACTCTTGAAGAGTAGCCTTATCTGCATAGACTTCCTCTTCATTTAGTTTAATAAATCACTGCTTCAAATCATCAGATTGTATAGAAGTTGATGCCATTGTTATTATTGAAATGATAAAGTAAATGAATCAGTGTATGATGCAAAACCATTGGATTAACAATGGTATTATACAGAGAAATAAAAATTAAATATCTAACAGCCCAAAAGTCCGAATTAAATGCAAGTGTTAAATAAAAATTTATATTTAAAATCCGTGTACATTTAATGATTTAGGAGGAAAATACGTGTACATTTAATGATTTAGGAGGGAAATTATTATAATACACATAAAGATACTTTCAAAAATGAGTTTTCATAGGAAAGTAAATAAAATTAAATATCTAGAAACCCAAAGGCCGAAATTTAAAGCTTCAAAAATAGGTTATCATAATTAGGAATCGTCTCTTCATTTACCATATCACCCCTTGTAAACACTATAAAAAGGGAATGATTAGTTTAATTGAAAACATCAACAAATTACTTTTAAAAAACTGTTCATCCAAAAACAAACCGTCCAAAAACACGACCAATATTCTAAATGGCAAACTAAAGTTTTTACCACTTGGAAGATACTAACGTTGTTAAAAAGCGATTTTCAAGATGGTCACTTGAAGAACAGAGAACATACGAAGAACTCAACAGAAATGTTGGTGTCCTGAGTGGAAATTATTATAAGCAAACCTGGAGTAGTATTGCATTGCTTGATGAAGTTGTCGATTCTACTCCATCAGAGTTCAAGGATAAGACAGAAGAATTCATCACACAACTGTTGAAACAACACCAGAAGATTTGTGACATGTTAGTTGATTTGCAAAATAAAAGAAGAGATGAAATTGCATGGAAGAAGGCGAAAGTCTTAGAAATCCTGGAAAGTGTTCAATGGAGGGTGTAATGTTTTGATATTTTTCAAAATCTAAGTTTTGTAATACTATTTAATATCGAATGAACAAAATTCAAACTTTCTTTTTTGTTGTTTATCATTATCAGTGCTCAGAATCACATTTTTTTATTGGTTTTACACACAAACAAATGGTATAAACAACATCAAATTCTTAGTAACACATATTAGACACAATGGAATTTTTCTTGAAAAGACGATTCTTACCAACAGTAACGCTGTTAAATTTTCTTCCTCCTCCAAACAGTCCCAAAATTCAAGTCACCTGCAAAAATTTGTAAATCTTTTTTAATGATAATGAATACAATATATTCAGAAGGCTGAAAATCTCAAACGAAACTGATATGGTTGGTCAAACACTTACTTCAGAAAAGCATACATCTAAAGTTTGGATGGAAGGTGACGTGGTGCGAGTGTGTGTATAATTTTTAGATATATTTTAAGTACTTTTCACTCGTTATTCAAGCTTTAAATTTATAAAACACGATATAAAACTATCACTCTCTACAACACGCTAGGGGAAGTGCACCCATCGTTGGCGTAGTATAGTGATGGTAAGATACCGAGATCGTCCAAGGACATAAGAGCTTTTAATACCGGAATATCGTCGACGTCTAATCTAATCAAATTTTGAGAAACGGTTTTTAATAAGTAAAATAAATAAATAAAAGAAACAAATAAACAAGATAGAATCATTTGGTTCCGATTCATCAAATATGTATCCTTTGATGATTTCCGCACTTTGGGTTTTTTAAAAGATTATCTTAGTTATAGTGGCATGTCCGTCTTTTGGAGGCAACGCTACCTTCAGCCATATTGGTCTGAGTCAGCATGGATACAGTCCCGCAAGGCCGGAATATTGAAAGATAATTAAGTAAGTTATTAATGCAAAATGCGGCATGTCCCTCTTTTGGAGGCAACGCTACCCTCGGCCATATTGGTCTGAGTCAGCAGAGATACAGTCCCGCAAGGCCGGTTTAAAGTTTTATTAGTAGTTTATTTATAAGGGATTCAAGCTGTTCTTACTTCCCTCGATTTGATGCTATCTGCCCCAAAGGAAGTCCTAATAAGCATGAATTAAGTCCTTGTAGGATCTATACATTGAACAAGGCAAGAACTTTACCCAAACCACCCTTCTAACCCCCTTCCAGGCAGTTAACGCGCTTTTTATAGGCCGTAAAGACACGAATGAGTGAATCAACAAAACATGAAGAGATGATAGAATAAAGTTCACTTTCAGCATAAAAAACTAGTTATTAAAGTCATTAATACATACCCAATTAAAAAGTTAAACAAAGCTTGGAAATCAAAAGTAATACATAAATAACTTGTCTTCACCAAGTGATGTAAGAGATTATCCAAGCATGGCCTTTGTTTCACAAAAACTCTTATGATCAATCTTGGATCCTAAGACTACTACACACACTCTAAAGATGGATGATGGATGAATGTGGTGGATGATGGTGGTATTGTGGTGGTGGAATGGTGTCAAGTGTGAGAGAAGTAGTTTACCAATGGATGAGTTGCAAGTGAACCAAACACACCTATTTATAGCTGAAAACAGACAACTCACATGGCCCCGTGCCCGCTGGGCACGACCCCGTATCATCCTTCTTCTTTGTCTTCATTTAATGCACTTGTCAGTCCGGATGCTTGCACGGCCCTGTGGCCATTGTACTTGTTGTACTATCCAAGATTTGCGAATCTAGGAGCTGACCACGGCCCGTGTCCATGGGACACAACTCCGTGTCTCTTGTCTGCTTCTGTTTGTCTTCTTCTGTCTAGAATCTTGAGTGGGGCAGGACCCTATGCCCGGCAGGCACGACCCGTGCTTGTCTTCTAATTCCTTGTTTTTGTTCTTAGGGTGAAGCTTGGAGGGTTCGTGATGTGTTGCAAAACACACTCATTTATCTATGTATTTTGTATATCGTTTCGATAGGTTTTTTTAGTTGTTTTTTTGTTATTTTAGGTTTGTATTTTATTAGGTTGTGTTTTGATAGGTTGTGAAAGAATATAAACTTAAATTGTTTATTATATTTATAAAAATATGTAAATGTGATGAAGCTTTCAATTTGAAAAAAAAATCAAGGTTACATTAATTATATGTAGTTAATGATTTGAATTAATTGTTGGTGAAATTAATTAAGTCTTTTGCTAGAAATATTAAATAGAGATGAAGGAGATTGTCGTGTGATCCCAAAATGTCATAATTGTCAATAAATGTTTTCTTGAAACTAAATTAATTTGGGAGAAATTTATATAGTTTTTTTTTAATTACACACAGGGACAAGAAGCCACAAATGGGTGGCAAACTTGTATTAAATGGGCTCTATATTAAAAGAAACATTAATGGGCTGAATTAATAAAATAGTTATGTTGGATTAGTGAGTGAGTTTGGGCTGTAAGGCTACATGGTATGGTGCTCATCCTCCCTTGGAAGATGATCCGCCACATAGGCGCCACATCATAGTCCTCCCAAGGATGGTCCTTCCCCTAAATTTAGTGGAAATGGGAGGATGATCCTACCCCACCACTTTTTATTTTTTATTTTTTTAATCTTCCACATTTTTTAACATTTAACAAATAAATTAAGAAAATATTTTCATTAATATTAAAAAACATTAGATATACTTAAAAAAAACATAAACTAAAAAAAAAGATAAACTTAAAAAAAATCTTAATATATTAAAAAAAGCTACTAGTGTTCGTCCTGCATGTATCGCAGTGTAAAAAAATCCTAATATATTAAAAAAGCTACTAATTTTTGTAAATTAGTGAAACCCCTTTGCCCCCTAGCGTCGTATCGCAGTGTAAAATCCGAATTAGACTGGGCCATGTCGCCTGCGATACGTAAAAAAAGTCGACGACTCATGCAGAACCGACGTCGAAACATCTCGTCTGTGTACACGGGTTCGTTGGCAAAATAATCGACTACTAGTTTATCGTGGGCGGCTATATATTTAAAACGAAAAATCTTTGAAATTAATTATAAAATACATTTTCAAATATATATAAAACATATGGAAAAAATAGTAAAGTACCTTCTTGGTCTCGGTTTAATTTTGCTCGTCTAGTTAGCCGTTGGGACGACGCTTCATCACCTGCCATGAAGACCTGAGCCGCGTTCATAATCAAGTTTTGCATAAATGCGTCATTATCTTCCGAAGATGATGAATACCATGTAGACGAAGAAGATGAAGAAATGGAAGAAATGGAAGAAGGTGAAGCCATGGTAATTTTTGAGAGAAAGATGGCTGGTAGTGGGTAAAAAATGGTATAAAAATGTTGAGTTTTTATAAAAAGGGAAGAAAGTTTATAAAATGTGAGAGAGATATGAGATTGTAGTGGGTGAAAAGGTGTGAAAAATGGTGTAAACGTGGTGAGTATTTATAAATTTTGGAGTGAATTGGGTATAATTTTAAAAAGTAGCCGTTGATTTTAATAAATGAAAATTTAATTTGAATTTTTTTTATTTGAACGGCCATAAATCTCAATCTCGGTCCCCACAAGTTTTTGTCCTTTACTGGCCCGT
This sequence comes from Helianthus tuberosus, assembly GCA_030545235.1. Taxonomy (NCBI): domain Eukaryota; kingdom Viridiplantae; phylum Streptophyta; class Magnoliopsida; order Asterales; family Asteraceae; genus Helianthus; species Helianthus tuberosus. The sequence continues at coordinate 4,469 of JARYGA010045611.1, read as the reverse complement.
CTCCAACGTCTTCCTCTCGACGGTGAGGACGAAAACGATCCGGGCGGCACGGTGTTGGGCCCGTCGCCGGTCCTGGACGGAGGGGGGACGTCCCCCATACCGCATAGCCTAACATATCTATTGGGATTCAAGTCAAAAGTGATGTAGTTGGGAATTAAAAGAAGAAGATATAATATTGGAGAGGAGGGACACGTGCATGAATAAAAAGAAAATAAAATGGGTTGTGAAGGTATGTCGGCTAGGGGTGTTCAAAACCGGATATCCAAAAATTAAGATATCCGAAAATTTCGGATACTAAATTTCACTATCCGAATCCGTATCCGAAATTTCGGATTTCCGAAATTCGGACGATCGGATAGTGAATCGAATATCCGATTTTTATTTTTTTATTTTTATTTTTATATATAGAACCGGATATTTAGGATAGTTTCGGATATCCGAATATAAGTGTTCGGATATTTTTCGGATATTTCGGATATTTTCGGATATTTCGGATATTTTTCAGATACTTTTCGGATATTTTCGGATATTAGGATATCCGAAAAATAAAAATTAAATTTTCGGATATTTTTTAAAATCACTATTCGAATCCGAATCCGAAAATTCGGATATCCGAATTTCGGTCAGATATTTCGGATTCGGATAATTCGAATCGGATTTTCGGATACGGATAGTTTTGAGCACCCCTAATATCGGCCCAGCAGATTTCGTGAATTAGTGGGGGTTGTGCCTTTGAAAGAATTATTTATACATACATAACATCAACATCAGCCGCACATAATAATACTGGGGGACGCACATATATACAAAAAAAGGTGTGGACGAATTAGAAGAGCATAAGCAGAATTAGTTCGCAGAGGATCAAGAAGGCTGTGCCATATTATAGCTATTATTATTGAAGGCTGCGATCAAGAAAAAAGAGAAAGAATACGGTTCGAGACTTAAAGCCGCGATCAAGATTAAAGTCCGGGTTTGCAATTTATTAGTGTTCAGTTTTAATAACTTTGTTTTTTTAACTTGATACTATGGATTGTTTATTAATTCAGACTTTTTCTTTTTAGTGGTTATGTTTCTTGGCTAATCTTTTATGCTACTTAGGCCTAGATGAAATATGATTTAATGTTTTGACTATTCGGTTTTGACTAATGATTAAATTTAGATGATTTACATATTCCTGTTTTGTGATTGTTTATGAATTTGTATGCTTGTCTTGGTTGTGATTGGTTGTTTGGTTAGGTGATCTTGTTAGTCTGGTCTGGAACTATTTAGATCATTCTAGTTTCGTTAATCTGTTAGGTTTTCGGTCTAGAGCTTGAGATTAGAGATAATTCAAGTTTAACTAAATTAATTAAAATCAACTGAGTATAGTGTGCATCCTTTTCTGGCAACTCTAGCGACGAGTCAGGATTGCTAGGTGATTAGCTAGGCGTTGTTTGGTAGTTTGGGTGACCGATAGCTCGGATCTGGCTACTTATTCACGTTTAGGGTTTCCTAGGTTTTCAATTATTTTACAGGTTTAGCTTCATGACCGGAGGATTTTAGCACCATAGTTGTTTTTAATCTAACAGTCATGGGATTCGGTGTCGATAGCTCGAGTCGTTTCCAATTTAGCACTTCATCACTTTGTTCCATCTTCTATTTTGATTGATCATCCTTAGCGGGAGGTTTTCTGGGTAGATTCGGAGCTTTAGCCATTGGTCAGGACTAGAGGTCATGGGTTGGTCATAGGGATTCGAAGCCTGGGTAGTTCTTTCTCATCATTGTCTGCTTCCCGTCGCTTCACCATCTTGCTTGCTTTCTCTGTTCTTTTGTTTACTCGCTTTAGTAGAATTAGAAAAATCCCAGAAACCCAAATTAAACCAATTAAGTAATTAGTTTAGTCAGAGTCTAGTTTAGCATCGCTAGTGTCTCGTGGGTTCGATACTCGGACTTCATTAGGCTTTACTACGTACGATAGGTACACTTGCCGGTGAGTGGTCTAGCATTTAGAGAGTCTTAGTTTATAAATTTAAAACTAGAGTGTCTAGATTATGTTAGTTTTTATAGACCGTATTCTGAACATCAGTTCGTATAGTGTATCAACTTCCCTTCTTTTGTATTCATGCTAGATTTTGCTGTTAATTTGTTCCTTTTGTTCATTTAAGCTCTTTTAATCCTGAAAATCGAAAGTATACAAAGAAACACATTTTTTCCAACATTAATACTAAAAAGGGTTGATTTTATACCTTATTTGATATAATTTATATGTTGCATTTGGCGCATATCAGAAGGTATGTTGAGTTTTTTTAACTAGTCTTGTCTCTCCTCTCCCTGGATATATATCCCACACACGCCTCTAATTCACACACTGGTACGACTCTGGTGAAACATCACCGTATACACATTTATAAAAAAATGGATGTTAACCTGCAACTTGATAAGATTCATATGCTCAGAAGGTGTAAATGAAGGGGATAATCATGGCTGCGTTTGAGGTTGCAAGTGAACATCCACTGTCTCTCAAACACGCCACGCCACGATTACATCCTAAACTCAGTTTACACTTTACACCCACAAAATCATCACCGCCTAACTTAGTAACCCAAACACCAAATAATGGTTGCATAACATCGATATGATTAGACCAACAACGATATTCAACTAAGAAAAAAAAAACAGTAAGTACATCACCATACTCCACTAAATCAATGTAAGCACATTTATAAGAAATTGGATGTTCACCTGCAACTTGCATAGATTCATAGGCTCAAAGGGTGTAAATGAAGGGGATAATCATGGTTGCATTGGAGGTTGCGGGCGAACATCCACCGTCTCTCAAACACGCCATGCCACGATTACATCCTCAACTCGGTTTACACTTTACACCCACAAAACCATCATCGCCTAACTTAGTAACCCAAACGCCAAACAATAGGTTCATAGCATCGATGTTATTAAACCCACAACGATATTCAACTAAGACCAAAAAAACAGTAAGTACATCACCATACTCCACTAAATCATTGTATGCACATTTATAAGAAATTGGATGTTCACCTGCAATTTGCATAGATTCATAGGCTCAGAGGGTGTAAATGAAGGGGATAATCATGTGTAACACCCCCAAAACGGGTTTGTTAATCAAGCGACGTTAATATTAATGAATGGGTAAATACCGTCAGTGGAAAAAAAATTAGCCCGGTAAATATTAGGATTTAAATAAATAAACCTAATATTAATAAAAAGAGAATAAAATCTTTTGAAGAAATAAAATTCGTAAGAGGCCCGGGTTAACGGGACTTAAAAAAATAAAACGGTTATGAATTCCCCGAACCCACTAAGTAACTAGGAATATCAACCTAGTTAGTTAAGTGATGCTAAAAACAATAAAGGAAACATGATATGGTTAAACTTTTTATAACATTGGAAAATGGAAGGACTAAAATGGACAACTTTGAATGTAGATATTAATAAAGAAAATTTACACCAAAAACACACACAAGTGTGTGTTTCTGGTCGACATATTCACAGAGAAAAAGGGGGTTCTCCTTCTTGAACCCTAACTCATAATTTCCATCAAATTCCAAGGGGAAAACGGATTAGGATCGAAACCAAGCTGAATTCGTGATCAACCAAGCTAAGGGGATCACAAGGTATGTTGAATTTTGATGTTTGGTGATATTTTAAGTTTGTGATAAACATGCATGAAAGAAATTCTTGTATGAATGTTGAATGTTTTAGTGAAATTGATGTGAGTATAAGTCTAGGAACAAACCCTAGATGCAAACTTGTTGAATTTATGCCATAAACTAGTGATTAGTTAACTAATCAAGTATGAGCTAAGTAGGTCTTATATCAATACGATGAACACGTGAAATCGAGTCTTGAAATCGTGAAAGTTGATGTTATAATTCAAGTTCTTGATGTCGTTCATGTACACTAGACATAGGGGCTTGATTTTGATGCAAAAAATTAGTGACATATGTGTGTTTGTAATGATATGTTGATAAAATTGGGGTAAGGTGTTCAAGAGATAGGGTAGAGACTAATCTTGAATGCGAAACCCACCAAGTTTTCGATGAAATGCTTAAATAAATATGGTGCAGACCTGAATTTTGAAAATTCATAATAAATCACATAAAATTGTATGGGTGTGTACTTTATATGCCTAGAAAGGTCTCTGAGTAATCTGTATTTCGTTAGTTAACATGATGACTTGGTTCAGATGTTAAATGGGTCAAAAACGTCGAATTCAGTGGCTATTTCGAAAAGACAGCATGCTGTATGGGCTAAAAATAAGCTGCTATTCTGATTTTGTAAAAATCATATAAATCATAGAAACATCATATATACCTGGAAAGGTATTTGAGAGTTCTACGATCCATCGTCGAACATGTTTATCTAGTTCAGAATTTAAATGGGTCAAAATGGTCATTTACAGCAGCTAAATAGAAAATCGCTGCACATTAATAATGTTCTTATTAACCAAG
>JARYGA010045610.1:0-33665 GCA_030545235.1 Helianthus tuberosus | reverse complement strand
AACGCCAAAAGGTTATAGCTCACGCATCTAGACAACTTAAGAATCATGAAGAGAATTATTCAACTCATGATTTAGAATTAGCAGCTATAATTTTTGCTCTTAAGATTTGGAGACATTACCTTTATGGTAGTAAGTTTACCATATTCACTGATCATAAGAGTTTAAGGTATATCTTCAGGCAAAAGGAGTTGAATATGAGACAAAGACGCTGGATGGAGATGCTTAGTGACTATGATTGTGAGATCCGGTATCATGAAGGAAAAGCAAATGTAGTGGCAGATGCATTAAGCCGAAAGTATCATGAAAAGCCAAGAAGGGTACATTCTCTTAAATTAAATCTACAAGTAAATTTAAATGATCAAATAAGAGAAGCACAAGAATCAGTAATCAAGGATGATTCTGAAAAATTAAAAGGTATGTTAAAGGAATTAAAACAAGGAACGGATGGAATTTGGAGATTTCATGAAAAGAAAATGTGGATACCTAAATTAGGAAACCTACGTCATCGTATACTAGAAGAGGCCCATAAATCTAAATATACGATGCATCCAGGAAGTGATAAAATGTACGAGGATTTAAGGAAAAATTTCTGGTGGATAGGAATGAAGAAAGACATAGCAGCCTATGTTTCTAAATGTTTAACATGTTCACAAGTCAAAGTTGAACACCAGAAACCCTCAGGTTTGTTACAGCAATTAGAAATGCCGGTGTGGAAATGGGAATTGATAACAATGGATTTTGTTACTAAATTACCCAAAACAAATAAAGGAAATGATACAATCTGGGTTATTGTAGATATGCTAACTAAGTCAGCTCATTTCCTACCAATGAAAGAAACTTTTAGTATGAAACAATTAGCTAAATTGTATGTAAATGAAATTGTTTCTTTACATGGCATTCATTTATCAATTATTTCTGATAGAGATAGCCGATTTACCTCTCATTTTTGGTCAAGTTTCCAAAAGGCAATGGGAACCAAGTTAAAATTAAGTACAACTTATCATCCTCAAATGGATGGACAAAGAGAAAGGACAATTCAGACAATGGAAGATATACTTAGATCTTGTGTAATTGATTTTGGAGGTAATTGAGACGATCACTTACCTTTAATAGAATTTTCTTATAATAATAGTTATCACACAAGTATCAATGCTGCACCATTCGAAGCACTTTATGGAAGAAAGTGTCGAACCCAAGTCTGTTGGGCAGAAATTGGGAAAAAGCAACTATCTGGACCTGAGATAGTGCAAGAAACAACTGACAAGATTATTCAAGTCAAGGAACGACTGAAAGCAACACGTGATCGACAAAAGAGTTATGCTGATAACCGACGCAAGCCATTGGAGTTTCAAGTATGAGATAAAGTATTATTGAAGGTCTCTCCTTGGAAAGGAATAGTAAGATTCATCAAACGGGGAAAGCTAAGTCCCAGGTATGTTGGACCTTTTGAGATTATTAGAAGAATAGGACATGTAGCCTATCAGCTACAACTGCCAGAGGAAATGGCAGGAATACATGATGTGTTTCATGTATCTAATCTCAAAAAGTGTTTAGATGACAAATCAATGATAGTGCCTCTTAAGGATATAGAGGTAAATGAACAACTCAAGTTTGTAGAAAGACCTCTACAGATTGAAGATAGGAAAGTCAAGAATCTCAAACGCAAGAGACTAGTTCTAGTCAAAGTGAAGTGGGACTCCAAAAGAGGACCAGAGTATACATGGGAGCTTGAATCAAAAATGCAAAAGAAATACCCGCATTTGTTTCAATAGATCTCGAGGAAGAGTTCTAAAATAAGGTGGGGAGAATGTAACAACCCTCGGTAAAACCAACACCCTCATAATATTTCCGACACCTTAGTATACTGTAAAATGTCCCATTATGTCTTATAATACACCCCGTATGTGAAAACCGAGCCCGAAATATGTTATAACATTTAAAATAAATAAAAATCTGAAAATGTTAAGTTGAGGTGGGCCGCGTAGACCCACCCCAACAATTCACGCGGGCGGTATGAAGGTGTAGACCGGACTTCACTGAATTCTTTAGTTCAAACGGGCAGCGTAAGCTTAAGCTTACACTTACGCGGGCCGCTAGAGATCATCAAACGCGAATACACCCTGAGCTGACACGTGTCGACATCGTGTCAAGCCTAGTGCTGATCCGGACGAGCTATATGTTGACCATATGTTGACGTGGGCCGCGTAAGGCTTCGCCTTACCTTACGCGGGCCGCCTGAAAGTCGATTTAAGTAACTATAAATCGAACGCATCGGTTTTCGTTTTCTGTCACTCATTCTCAATTTCCCAATCTCACTTTCTGAATTAGAGGCATTATAGTCGGGTATTATACCCCTAATTAGCAAGGTTCTGCTCCATTGTAAGTATTATAACCCCGGTTTCATAACAGTTACGCTGCCCGATTGATTTAGGGTTCCGTAACAATTGTCGTGGTTCTGCCCGACGTAGTTGTTGGAATACCGTCTCAGGGAGGGTATCATTAATATTTTCAAAGGGTTATGATACTAACCAATGTACATTTGTATAAATTATAGATTATATCCAGGAAACCCTTACGAGAAGCCTAAGATAGCAATGTGAGTTTATCCACTTTTTGTTAACCTTTTTGTAATGTTTTACAAAACCTTAAATTTTTACAATGCGATTAAGCGGTGATTGAGTCTTTGTAGTTCTTCAATTACTTCCGGTATGTTGGGGGTTTTGCATACAAACTTTACTACACTGTGAGTAGTAAGTCAAGGTTGACAGCACGTTACCATTGGACAATGAGTTAGCTAATGTGTAATATGACCCACAAGTCAGTGGATTGATAGTACCAAATGGAGTAATTTTGTAGACATAAACAATGTGATCGCTCTCAATACTGTTTTAATTGATAAAATGTTTCTTGATTAAACTGGGATTCACTCACCAGTATTTCCGACTGACAAATGTTTTTAAAACGCGTTTCAGGTAACCCAATGTGACAGCCAATTAGTAAAAAGTCAGCTGGAGAGCACTAAAGGCTTGGGAAAAACGTGGCTATAAAAGTTACCTAATAAACGATGTTTTAAATTCAATAAAATAGGGTTTATCCCTATAACTACGGTTCTGATGAAAAATTCCGCTGCCAAATTAGACAAACATTGCGATACCACCGAAACTGGCTCGCGGCCGCCCGATCCCGGGACTCAGGGATCGGGGGTGGCGAAACACGAAACCCTCATCCGCGAAGCTCAGCATGCATGTTTAAATGAACGCACTCTGAAGAAGGAAAGAATCTACCACGATGGAGCCCAGCTTGTGAGTAAATCAAATGGGATATTCCATTTTATAGACCGAATTTGGATCCCTAAACAACCGATTTGCGACAGATTTTGATGGACGAAGCCCACAAATCCCGATATTCTATTCATCGCGGTGCCGATAAAATGTACCAGGATCTTCGCTACAAGTACTGGTGGCCCGACATGAAAAGGGATATTGCTCTCTACGTTGGAAAATGCCTGACATGTGCAAGAGTCAAGGCTGAATATCAAAGACCCTCTGGCTTACTCGAACATCCACCAATCCCTATGTGGAAGTGGGAGAGTATAGCTATGGACTTCATTACAAAGCTACAGCACAGGTCATCAGATCACGACAGCATTTGGGTTGTGGTTGACCGTTTGACTAAATCTGCTCACTTTTTGCCAATACGGGAAGACTACAAGGTAGAACGATTAGCCCGAATCTACACCGACGAGATCATTTGTAATCATGGTACGCCTCGCGACATCATCTCTGATCGTGATGCTCGGTTTACCTCGCGACTATGGGAAACGTTTCAAACGGCCCTCGGTACATCGCTTAATCTAAGTACCGCTTTCCACCCTCACACCGACGGTCAGACTGAAAGAACGATTCGTACTCTTGAAGACATGCTCCGTTCGTGTCTCATAGACTTCGGTGGTAATTGGGATAAATACCTGCAGTTAGTCGAATTCTCGTATAACAACAGCAAACATTCCAGCATTCAAATGGCACCATTCGAGGCTTTATACGGAAGAAGATGTCGATCGCCTATTGTGTGGCACGAGATCGGGCACTCGCAATTAACCGGTCCCGAGCTACTGCAAGAAACAACAGACAAAATTTTCCAAATTCGAGACAATCTAACGAAAGCTCGGAATCGACAGAAAAGTTATGCCGATAGACGACGCAAGCCCCTTGAATTTGACGTTGGTGACTACGTACTCCTAAAGGTATCACCTTGGAAGGGTGTGGTCCGATTCGGAAAGAAAGGAAAGCTCGCGCCTCGATATGTTGGACCTTTTACGATTCTGGAAAGGATCGGAAAAGTCGCCTACAGACTCGAACTACCGGAGGAACTTAGTAACGTCCACCCGACTTTCCATGTGTCAAACCTACGAAAGTGCCTAGCCGACCACGACTTACACATTCCACTCGAGGACCTTCAGGTGAACAAAACATTACACTTCGTGGAAAAGCCTGTTGAGATCATGGATCGCCAAACCAAGCAACTCAGACGCTCACGCATTCCTATTGTGAATGTCCGATGGGAAGGCAAACGAGGCGCAGAGTTCACTTGGGAACTCGAAAGCGACATGAAGGCGAAGTACCCGCAGTTATTTAAAGAGAAAGTCTAGAGAGAGAAAAGTGATTCACGGTGTTATACAACTTTCAGCCTAATTCGGGACGAAATTCCCTAAACAAGGGGAAGCTGTAACACCCCGTGTTTTTGAGAAGTCAAAGTCAAGGTCAAAGTCAACGACCGATTTTGCACAATTTGACTTGTAGTAGATTTCTTTTGTATGTTTATTTTTGTATTATGTGGAGTAAGTGTCAATAATTACAATAATCGACGTATGTTACTCGCAAACTATTCGACTTACGACTGTGAACTATAGGAAGTAACAATGCGATAAAGCTAACTAAACGATAATCAAACTATGCTAATCGAATCGACATCAAATCGCAACTCGAGCAACGCATTTTAGTTATTGTTATACGTGTGTGTGTGCCTTATGTGTTACTTGTGCATGTTCATTTATGTTATGTGTGGTAATCAATCGAATCGCAATCAAACCCGAAACGTAATCGAACTCAATCGAAATCAAACTATGATAGTAGTTGGGATTAAAAGTAATTTGAATAGGAAACTCTATTTCGAGCGAAGCGCAATCGCAATCGAAACCGAATCAGCAAAAGTCGTCGCGTTGAACACACGAATCAAGTGCCATCCGGCCGGATTGCCATCCGACCGGGCTGCCACTTGATTGTGGTGTCAGTTCGTCATCCGACCGAGATGACATCCTACCAGACAGTCATCAGGGCGGGATGTCATCTGATCGACCCACACTTTCCCTTTTTGGAATCCTATAAATACCCATGTCACTTTCATTCTTTCTACTTTTGGAAACCTCTGTCCGAACAGCACGCTCTCCTCACTTTTTCTTCGATTTCTCTCAATCCAGGTAAGATCTCGTCCTAAATCTTGTACTTTCTTGTTCTACACGCACTCCTACACCTTTCTATCTTTTAAATCTTAACTTTTAACCGTGAAATCGCTAGATTTGAGGTGTTCTATGATGATGTCATCATGTGTTCTTGAAGAACTTCATATTTTGGCTTCAATCCACCGAGAACAACTCGGATCTAACCGATTTCCACACAAATGAACAAAGATCTATGCTAGATCTAAACATAAACATAGTGGAAAAGGATTGAAAGATGGTTTCTAACTTTCTTTCAACTATTTTGCACTCAAAGCACTTGAAATCGATAGAATCAGACCTAGATCTAGTCCTCCGCTCATTCTTAGTGTTGTGCTAGTTCAAGATCCGGATCCTACTTACGAGACCACTGATTTCGGGTTAAGCAAGAACAACCGTCTTGAACCTGTGAACTGGCCGAACTAGGGTGTTTCCTGGTCGATCAGGTCGCTTGGGTCAAGATGGGGTTCTGTTGGTTAACACGTTGTCAAAACATCTCGATAAAACGACAAACAAATCAAAAGCAACCAAGTGTAAGACGAACGGAACAATCGGGACGGAATGCTGTCCGACCGGACTGCTGTCCGAGCGGATAGGCTACCCGAACCGATTGTTGTCCGAACGGATCACACCTTGGGTCCCACACTTAATCAACTCCATCTAAAGTTTGAGTATTGAACGAATTGCCATCCGATCGGACTACCATCCGACCGGATTACTCTTCGGATCATGAGATACTAGGACTTTAAAGACTTAAACAATTTTCAACATGTTCATTAACAGGGTTGCCACCCGGTCGTATGGACATCCGACCGAGTGACTCTTCTACTGTGAATTTGTTCCCACTAAGTAACCTCATCACTAGAGTCGCCGTCCGACCGGATGATCATCAGAACGGATTGTCATCCGCACGATTGGCTGTCCGATCGACGGACTTGAAGGATAGAGATACTCCAATGTTTTCAAAATGCTACAATGAAAAGTTCAAAAGACAAGCCATCATACACAAACACATTCTTCTCATAGGAAGAAACAATCCACTCGAATAGTCATCCGACTGGACTACCGTCCGACCGGATGACCATTCGAATGGATTGTCATCCGCACAAACAAGCCGTCCGATCGGATTACCATCCGACCAAACTGCTATCCGACCCATCCACACTTTATATCATTTTACGAGTCACTTATCGTTATGCTATCAAATTATTTAGGCTAACCCTACTCGCTAAGTGCTCCCTTCAATCCATCAACCGCTGTGAGTATACTCGATCCCTTTTTGCTTTATGCACTTTTGGGTGTTACATACGTTACAACTATTCAAATCACCTCAAACACACTACTCAATACTATTTGAACGCTAACCGTTAATGCATGTTATACGTGGCTTATGAATGCTTGTTTGTTATGTTTACACATGGAATGTTGTCTACCAGCCTTGGCAACGAAAGTACTATAGTTTGGACTCAAGACCCGTTCACACGGGGGTTGTTAAGGTAATTACATGCATGGATTACAGTGGTAATCATGTATTGCGAACTGCCTCGGGCAGTCAACTCGCAGACATTTGTATCGATGGATCTATGTTGATAACTAACGTGCTTCATTTCTCTATGTGTACGTGCTGGTTATGCGTAAATGAATTCGAACTCTATATGCTATTATCAAACTTGTATGCTCACCTTTACATTATATGCATTGACTTTACTTTAACGTATGTGACAGGTGCTTAGGATGCACATCTGGTAGGAAATCGATGCTAGAATAAGGCTCTAGAGGCCAACAAATAGTTGTCTGTACTAAATGAATCAAGGGTCTCTAGAAGCAGATAAACAATTGCTCTATTTAAATCTGAGTTATCGGAACATAATTATTTGACTAGATTTTATCTGTAATAATTTGTTTACTATTTGAGGCATGGTATGGGACATGTTATTTTAAATTGAATAGTAATGATAATTGTTATGGAAACTTCTGGACAATCTGTTTCGCTCAGTGCCTTGCCCCGATTATTCCGCCATCGGTTGGGGTGTGACAGATTGGTATCAGAGCCATAACTATAGGGAGTTAGGCAGGGCACGACCCTAGTCCGGGTCGATGTCTTAGAAACCTAGTCTATAGTTAGGAACCAACAGACCCGACTTGTGCTATCCGTTAGGGATTGTATATGAGCTCGCTATTCTCGCACTCGCTACACTATCACTACACTCGAATTTTCAATCATGAATAGGCGATAAAGTCGAGATTAGGTGTGAAAACCGCAAACTCTCGACAAAAGTTGCTTGATCAACCCACATTTTTATCTAGCAAACGAGGAGAAATTATGCCAAATCAGGAGTGAAAATCCATATTTGATGAATAATCTCCTCAATTTTATCAAAAACAGGAACGAAGTTGGTTAAGCCAGGGGTGAAACCCTAACCTTGATGACTTGTTCCGCCCATTTTACAAAACTCTCACCAAAGTCTCGACGGACTCCAACGACCTGAAGTCACAATATGACTAATGGGATGTGTGCCAAACGCCCAAGAACCGAGGCAAGAGCATAGTCCTGAAGGTCAAATGTGCCCCACGGATCCTTGTGAATAGTCAAACCACTTTGGATAGTCGAAGTCTATTAGCCGCAGACAATCTATTACTCGATATTTATGTATTTCGATTCTGAGCTCGCAATTGCTGACTCGCTTATTTTATGTGTTTTATGTGATTTATGTTTACTTTTTAACGTTTTGAGATACCACTGGTTCCGATCTAACGCCCTTTTCTTCCCGCTACTCACACAACACACTACCCATTGTTAACAAGTCGCTAAGTTATAGACGACCTTATGCTACGATATACGCTTATACTACGCTAATCGATATAGTAGACGAGACCGGTTATAATCGAACATATCGCAGACTTTGAATGATAGGTTTTCTGTATTCTGACTGCCTCTATGATTACATGCGTATGTGGTTATGTGTTTCTGTGATTACATGCTTATGCGCTTATGTGATTCTGTGTTCTACGTGGTTCTGTGTCTATGTGTTTACTTGATTTCGCGTGTTCATGAGCTTTAGTAAGTAGTAGACGTGTGAGGTGAGATTCGAATACACTGTGTTGAGTCCCTGTGATGATGTTTGTTGCAGACAATGTCATCTGGATCCCGTCATCCCTCACTTTCTCGTCAAGAAAAGAGAGACAGACGCCTTGCTGCTATCATCGCTAAACAAGTAGCAAAGGTCGTGAGTGATGTTTACGAGAATGTCAGCAAATCATCTGAGGAGTCGAGAACCGAAACTCCTAAAGCTACCACCAAAGCTCCCTTCAATTTCAAGCAATTCAAGTCTTGTGGGCCAAAATAATTCACTGGCGAGGGGAGGCCCCACAGCGTTGTTCCAATGGTTTGACTCCATTGAGGTCACTCTACGACAAAGCGGTTGCCCTGATGACCTCCGTACTCTGAACGCTACCGGCGTCTTTCAGTCCCTTTCTCTAGACTGGTGGACGACCGAGGGGAACAAGCGAGGGAACGATGCAACCTACGGTCTGTCGTGGGGACGAGCTCAAGGAAGTCATTGCTGGAAGAATTCTGTCCTCCTCATGAACGTCATAAACTAGAGGATGAATTTTGGCACATACAACAAAAGGATGGTGAAAATGCTGCGCTCACTGCTCGCTTCAAACAGCTCAACATCATTTGTCCCGATCAGGTCAAGGACTCCAGACATGGCAATCAAGAAGTATATCCAAGCCCTGCCTGACTGTGTTTCCGATTTCGTGCAAGTGGCTAAGACTAAGACGATCGAAGAGACTTACCTACTGCCGCCGAAATCAACGACAAGCGGGTCAAAGCCGGTGTCTGGGATAAAACTTCAAAGCACCCTGCATCAAGCTACCACCCGCTGCACAAACTGCTGAAACCACCACCTCATCGAGCAACAAGAGAAAGAATAGCTCCAGCAACAAGAACTGTGCGATCATTGCTGCACCGATACAAGTTGTACCAGCTCAACAGCGTCAAGTAGCGGCACCGTCTGCTAAGCGTGCATACACTGGGCCACACCCGCTCTGCCCTACTTGTACCTACCACCACCCGACTACCATTGCTTGCCGTTTTTGTGCTCATTGGCAATATGTATGGCCATTTCACTACCAGCTGCCGTGCTCGACAAACTCCTGCTCATCAAGCTCTACTCACCGCCCCTCCGGGTCAACAAGCTCCTCCGGCACCCGCGGTCAACGCCAGAGCCTGCTTCGCATGTGGCGATCCTAACCATTTGGCCAACATGTGCCCAAACAGGGTTGTGAAACAAGAGCCCCAGCCCCAGCAGCAACAGCAACAACAAGCCGCACGCACCAGAACTTTCAACATCAACGTGCGTCAAGCCCAAGCCGACAACAACGTGGTTAATGGTACGTTCCTTGTGAATGGTATTTATGCTTCGTGTTTATTTGATACTGGAGCCGATAATTTCTTTGTGTCATTCGAATTCGAGAAGCTCCTTAATCGTAAACGCTCCTGACTCTCCTCGACGTTCAATGTTGAAGTCGCTACCGGAAGAACTGTCACCGTTAATTATGTTCTTCGTGATTGTACTCTTGAGCTCAACAATCACATTTTCCCAATCGACCTTATTCCGATGCAACTCGGAAGTTTTGACGTCATAGTAGGCATGTACTTTCTTCGTGAAAACCATGCTGAAGTTGTGTGCTTCGACAAGATGATTCGATTCTCGCTCGCGAATGGTGATTTATTGTGTGTATATGGTGAAACCGCTTTGAAAGGTCTCAAGCTCATGTCATGTGTCCAAGCTAGCAAGTATCTCCGCAAGGAATACAAAGCTTTCTTGGCCAACATTGTAGTATCGGAGAAGGAAAAGAAAGAGAAGAAGGAAGTGAAAGACGTTCCTGTGGTTCGAGAATTTCCTAACGTTTTTCCAGAGGATCTTCCCGGTCTACCACCAAGTCGTGATATCGACTTTCGTATCGACCTCATTCCTGGAGCCAACCCTATTGCCAAAGCTCCCTACTGACTCGCACCGTCCGAAATGCGTGAACTCTCAAACCAACTCCAGGAATTACTTGAGAAAGGCTTCATTCGCCCGAGCACCTCTCCTTGGGGCGCGCCAGTCCTTTTCGTCAAAAAGAAGGACGGGTCGTTCAGGATGTGTATCGACTATCGGGAATTGAATAAGTTAACTATCAAGAACCGCTATCCCCTACCTCGCATCGATGATTTGTTTGATCAATTACAAGGTGCTACGTGTTTCTCGAAGATCGATCTACGCTCAGGCTATCACCAACTACGCATTCAAGAGGAGGATATACCCAAAACCGCGTTTCACACTCGATACGGCCACTACGAATTCGTTGTTATGCCCTTTGGTTTAACCAACGCACCCGCGGTTTTCATGGATCTGATGAATCGCATGTGTAATCCATATCTCGACCGTTTCATCATCGTATTCATCGACGATGTCTTGATCTATTCCAAATCGAAAGCCGAACACGCGTAACATCTACGTTTGGTTCTCGAGCTACTCCAGGGGAACCAACTATATGCCAAGTTCTCCAAGTGTGAATTCTGGTTGGAGGAAGTTCAGTTTCTGGGTCACATCGTAAATAATCAAGGTATTCACGTCGATCCTGCGAAGATTGAAGCTGTTAAGAGTTGGATTACACCAAAGAACCCGTCTGAAGTCCGTTCTTTTCTCGGACTAGCGGGCTATTATCGACGATTTATCGAAGGATTCTCAAAGATCGCTGTGCCACTTACCGCTCTCACGCATAAAGACAAGCCTTTTGTTTGGGGAACTGAACAAGAGTCTGCCTTTCGAACCCTCATGCATAAGCTTTGCAATGCTCCTGTTCTCACATTGCCCGACGGAAACGACGATTTCATTGTCTACTGTGATGCTTCCAACCTTGGTCTTGGTTGTGTTCTCATGCAACGGGATAAGGTTGTAGCTTACGCATCTCAGCAGCTCAAAATCCACGAGAAGAACTATACAACCCATGACCTCGAGCTAGGCGCGGTTGTTTTTGCGTTAAAGATTTGGCGACACTACCTGTATGATACCAAGTGTACGATCTTCACCGATCCTAGGAGTCTACAACATATCTTTAATCAGAAGGAACTTAATATGCGTCAACGCCGATGGGTAGAACTTCTCAACGATTACGACTGTGAGATTCGTTATCACCCAGGCAAAGCAAACGTTGTTGCCGACGCACTCAGCAGATGGAGCTATCTGCTTAGCACTCATAATGTTCAAGCCCAACACGATCACGAAACCCTCATCCGCGAAGATCAGCATGCATGTTTTAATGAACACACTCTGAAGAAGGAAAGAATCTACCACGATGGAGCCCAGCTTGTGAGTAAATCAAATGGGTTATTCCACTTTCTGGACCGAATTTGGATCCCTAAGCAACCAATTTGCTACAGATTTTGATGGACGAAGCCCACAAATCCCGGTATTCTATTCATCTCGGTGCCGAAAAAATGTACCAGGATCTTCGCTACAAGTACTGGTGGCCCGACATGAAAAGGGATATTGCTCTCTACGTTGGAAAATTCTTGACATGTGCAAGAGTCAAGGCTGAACATCAAAGACCCTCTGGCTTACTCGAACAGCCACCAATCCCTATGTGGAAGTGGGAGAGTATAGCTATGGACTTCATAACAAAGCTACCGCACACGTCATCAGATCACGACAGCATTTGGGTTGTGGTTGACCGTTTGACTAAATCTACTCACTTTTTGCCAGTACGGGAAGACTACAAGGTAGAACGATTAGCCAGAATCTACACCGACGAGATCATTTGTAATCATGGTACGCCTCGTGACATCATCTCTGATCGTGATGCTCGGTTTACCTCGCGACTGTGGGAAACGTTTCAGACGGCCCTCGGTACATCGCTTAATCTAAGTACCGCTTTCCACCCTCAAACTGACGGTCAGACTGAAAGAACGATTCGTACTCTTGAAGACATGCTCCGTTCGTGTGTCATAGACTTCGGTGGTAATTGGGATAAATACCTGCAGTTAGTCGAATTCTCGTATAACAACAGTTATCATTCTAGCATTCAAATGGCACCATTCGAGGCTTTATACGGAAGAAGATGTCGATCGCCTATTGTGTGGCACGAGATCGGGAACTTGCAATTAACCGGTCCCGAGCTACTGCAAGAAACAACAGACAAAATTTTCCAAATTCGAGACAATCTAACGAAAGCTCGGAATCGACAGAAAAGTTATGCCGATAGACGACGCAAGCCCCTTGAATTTGACGTTGGTGACTACGTACTCCTAAAGGTATCACCTTGGAAGGGTGTGGTCCGATTCGGCAAGAAAGGAAAGCTCACGCCTCGATATGTTGGACCTTTTAAGATTCTGGAAAGGATCAAAAAAGTCGCCTACAGACTCGAACTACCGGAGGAACTTAGTAACGTCCACCCGACTTTCCATGTGTTAAACCTACGAAAGTGCCTAGCCGACCACGACTTACACGTTCCACTCGAGGACCTTCAGGTGAACGAAACATTACACTTCGTGGAAAAGCCTGTTGAGATCATGGATCGACAAACCAAGCAACTCAGATGCTCACGCATTCCTATTGTGAAAGTCCGATGGGAAGGCGAACGAGGCGCAGAGTTCACTTGGGTACTCGAAAGCGATATGAAGGCGAAGTACCCGCAGTTATTTAAAGAGAAAGTCTAGAGAGAGAAAAGTGATTCATGGTGTTATACAACTTTCAGGCTAATTTCGGGACGAAATTCCCTAAACAAGGGGAAGCGGTAACACCCCGTGTTTCCGAGAAGTCAAAGTCAAAATCAAGGTAAAAGTCAACGACCGATTTCGCACAATTTGACTTGTAGTAGATTTCTTTTGTATGTTTATTTTTGTATTATGTGGAGTAAGTGTCAATAATTACAATAATCGACGTATGTTACTCGCAAACTATTTGACTTACGACTGTGAACTATAGGAAGTAACAATACGATAAAGCTAACTAAACGATAATCAAACTATGCTAATCGAATCGACATCAAATCGCAACTCGAGCAACGCATTTTAGTTATTGTTATACGTGTGTGTGTGCCTTATGTGTTACTTGTGCATGTTCATTTATGTTATGTGCGGTAATCAATCGAATCGCAATCAAACCCAAAACGCAATCGAACTCAATCGAAATCAAACTATGATAGTAGTTGGGATTAAAAGTAATTTGAATAGGAAACTCTATTTTGAGCGAAGCGCAATCGCAATCGAAACCGAATCAGCAAAATTCGTCGCGTCGAACACACGAATCAAGTGCCATCCGGCCGGATTGCCATCCGACCGGGCTGCCACTTGATTGTGGTGTCAGGTCATCATCCGACCGAGATGACATCCGACCGGACAGTCATCCGGGCGGGATGCCATCCGATCGACCCACACTTTCCCTTTTTGGAATCCTATAAATACCCATGTCACTTTCATTCTTTCTACTTTTGGAAACCTCTGTCCGAACAGCACGTTCTCCTCACCTTTTCTTCGATTTCTCTCAATCCAGGTAAGATCTCGTCCTAAATCTTGTACTTTCTTGTTCTACACGCACTCCTACACCTTTCTATCTTTTAAATCTTAACTTTTAACCGTGAAATCGCTAGATTTGAGGTGTTCTAGGATGATGTCATCATGTGTTCTTGAAGAACTTCATGTTTTGGCTTCAATCCACCAAGAACAACTCGGATCTAACCGATTTCCCCACAAATGAACAAAGATCTATGCTAGATCTAAACATAAACATAGTGGAAAAGGATTGAAAGATGGTTTCTAACTTTCTTTCAACTCTTTTGCACTCAAAGCACTTGAAACCGATAGAATCAAACCTAGATCTAGTCCTCCGCTCATTCTTAGTGTTGTGCTAGTTCAAGATCCGGATCCTACTTATGAGACCACCGATGTCGGGTTAAACAAGAACAACCGTCTTGAATCGGTTAACTGGCCAAACTAGGGTGATTCCTGGTCGATCAGGTCGCTTGGGTCAAGATAGGGTTCTGTTGGTTAACACATTGTCAAAACATCTCGATAAAACGACAAACAAATCAAAAGCAACCAAGTGTAAGACGAACGGAACAATCGGGACAGAATGCTGTCCGACCGGACTGCTGTCCGAGCGGATAGGCTACCCGAATGGATTGCTGTCCGAAAGGATCACACCTTGGGTCCCACACTTAATCAACTCCATCTAAAGTTTGAGTATTGAACGAATTGCCATCCGATCGGACTACCATCCGACCGGATTACTCTTCAGATCATGAGATACTAGGACTTTAAAGACTTAAACAATTTTCAACATGTTCATTAACAGGGTTGCCACCCGGTCGTATGGACATCCGACCGAGTGACTCTTCTGCTGTGAATTTGTTCCCACTAAGTAACCTCATCACTAGAGTCGCCGTCCAACCGGATGATCATCCGAACGGATTGTCATCCGCACGATTGGCCGTCCGATCGAACGACTTGAAGGATAGAGATACTCCAATGTTTTCAAAATGCTACAACGAAAACTTCAAAAGACAAGCCATCATACACAAACACATTCTTATCATAGGAAGAAACAATCCACTCGAATAGTCATCCGACTGGACTACCATCCGACTGGATAACCATCCAAACGGATTGTCATCCGCACAAACAAGCCGTCCGATCGGATTACCGTCTGACCGAACTGCTATCCGACCCACCCACACTTTATATCGTTTTACGAGTCACTTATCGTTATGCTATCAAACTATTCAGGCTAACCCTACTCGCTAAGCGCTCCCTTCAATCCATCAACCGCTGTGAGTATACTCGAGCCCTTTTTGCTTTATGCACTTTTGGGTGTTACATACGTTACAACTATTCAAATCACCTCAAACACACTACTCAATACTATTTGAACGCTAACCGTTAATGCATGTTATACGTGGCTTATGAATGCTTGTTTGTTATGTTTACACATGGAATGTTGTCTACCTGCCTTAGCAACGATAGTACTATAGTCTGGACTCAGCACCCGTTCACTCATGGGTTGTTAAGGACAATTACTTGAATGGATTACGGTGGTAATCATGTATTGCGAACTGCCTCGGGCAGTCAACCCGCAGTCATTGATATCGATGGATCTATGTCGATAACTAACGTGCTTCATTTCTCTATATGTACGTGTTGGTTATGCGTAAACGAATTCGAACTCTATATGCTATTATCAAACTTGTATGTTCACCTTTACATTATATGTATTGAATTTACTTTAACGTATGTGACAGGTGCTTAGGATGGACATCTGGTAGGAAATCGAAGCTAGAATAAGGCTCTAGAGGCCAACAAATAGTTGTCTGTACTAAATGAATCAAGGGTCTCTAGAAGCAGATAAACAATTGCCCTATTTAAATCTGAGTTGTCAGAACAGAATTATTTGCCTAGATTTTATCTGTAACAATTTGTTTACTGTTTGAGGCATGGTTTGGGACATGTTATTTTAAATTGAATAGTAATGATAATTGTTATGGAAACTTCTGGACAATCTGTTTCACTCAGTGCCATGCCCCGATGATTCCGCCATCGGTTGGGGTGTGACAGTAACGTCACCTTCAAAAGAGGGGCCTACCATAATATGTATTAATTACTTAATTAATTATCTTTCAATAATCCGACCCTTTAGGATTGTATCCTTGCTGACTCAAACTGCTGGGTTGAGGGTAACTTCACCTTCAAAAGAGGGGCCTACTACAATAACTAAGATAATCTCTTAAAAAGTGCAAAAGTGCGGAAATAATCAAAGGTTACACTATACACGAGTCGGAGCCAAGTGATTCATCTTGTCTATCTATTTTTACTTTTATTTTATTTTTCAGCATTTTAGTTAGTTTTTATTTTTCTAGTTTAAAACCTTTTTTCTAACTTTTGATTTGATTAGACGTTGAGGATAAACCGGTGCTAAAAGCTCTTGTGTCCTTGGACGACCTCGGTATCTTGCCAACACTATACTACGCTCACGATGGGTGCACTTGCCCATATGTGTGTTTGGTGTTAGTAAAATATCGTGTTTTATAAATTTAAAACTTGACTAACGTGTAAAAAGGGCTTAAAATATACTTAAATTTATATCACACCGCACACACATCAAGTTTTTTTGGCGCCGTTTCCGGGGACACAAGGATTTTAAGAAAGTTAGGAATCAGCGGCCTAATCGTTTTTTCTAATTTTTCTGTTTTTTTTAGGATTTTCTTAATTTTTCAGCTTCTGCAGAACTCAGCACGGGCCGTGCCCGCTGAACACGCCCCGTGCCCAATCCTTGGAACTGGCAATCCTGTTTTAAGTCAGACAGTAAGCTGAACACGGGCCGTGTCCACTCAACATGCCCCGTGCCCAAGTTTCAGTTACCGAATACAGAACCATAAGATCCCAACGGTTGGTAATTTCTGACACAAACATGAGTGATACTGATATTTTTTACTTTCGGCACTCTTATGGTACGTGGTGTCAAATATGTGGTGGTTCCCATAAAGAATTAGAATGTTATTTTCTAAATTATAAGCCCCACTATATAGACCCATCGTTTTCCCGTAGCCTTAAGAGGGGCAAAAGTAAAAATAATCCCTGTCTCTCCCTTGAATGCTCTCAACCGGATCTTCTAGGAGAAATGCTTCTTGATGAACTATTTCAATTGGAAGATCTAATTCTTACTTGTTTAAAAGAACTTAGGATGGATTTCAATAATTTATCTTAAGACGATAACCAAGAAGAATTGTTGGGATCGCATTCAAATAAAAACAACTTCGTTGTTCCAATGTTACCTCTAACTCTAGTGAGGACTTGAGCGATAGTCGTCCCTGTGTCGATTGTGCCGTAAAGGACTCCCCATCGACTTCGATCGATGCATACAAAGACCTGAGCGATTCGGCATACACCTTCTTTAACGAGAGCCTGGGAAAAGGTTGGACTTGTCCACCTACATTTAGCATAGGAATCACCCTCATCGACAACCTCTTGCGTTCTCGTCTTAATCTTGAGCAATTTAGGTATCTTAGGCACTTTGGGGTTGTTCCATCCAGTAAGGAACCGCCCAATCCGGATAAGTTCCTTAAAAATAGACAAACTTCATAAAACAGCCTTTCGACATAGGGTCGTGCCCAGGTCAACACGCCCCCGTGTCCACCAAAAGATTCCTTTCAGACTTTTTGTCAGAATGCGGACTAAATGTGTCAAGATCTTGCCTGCACACGTGGCCGTTTCCAGCCGACACGGGGCCGTGTCCAGCATGCTGTCGTTTTCTATAAATGTAGCCAAGAATCCTGCACATTTGACCATCCAGGGACAGAGATTTGAAAGGATCTTCTCACCAACCATCCTAGGTATTTTCTAAAAGAAGGTTCTAACAACCATCTTGTCCTTTCCTCTTTTATCCATTACCTTCTTCTTCATCTTTCTTGCTTCAATACCTCCATTGAAGCTTGAGATCACCATGATTCCAAGCTTTGTTATGATGTTTGTTGAGTTTTTGTTCAAGGAATCTTGTTAAAAATAAGTTGTACAACATTGTTTTAAGTTATTCTTGCTCAAAAATTGTCACACCCCGACCACGTAGAACATACAAAACGTGGCGGAAACATCGGGGAGTGTTGTAACAGAATTAATTGTTTCAAATCCATGGCAATTGAAGTTTCGTTTTATTAATCAAACATGAAAGTTTACACCGTTTTAAACAAGAAACAAAGGGTACATAACAAAAATTAACTAGTTCTTGTCTCGTTTTAAGGCACTAAGGCACAGGTCCGCCTAAGTATATCTTGATAAGTCCTATGCATCATCTCCTGAAAACACATGTGAAAATAGGTACGTCAGCATAAAAATGCCTGTGAGATACATAGGTTTTGTGAAAATAGGATTCATGACTTATGTTTGAGAAAATGTTTAGTCATGAACCTTGTAATTTGCTTTGTCTTGTCTTGTAAATCATTTGAAAAACGATAAGATCAGATGATATGTATAAATAAGAGAATAATGTATGGTTAAATGAATAACCAGGTAAAATGAGTTTGTATAAGATAAGTTGTTTGTAAATCACTGTTTTGTGAAAAGTATGTTATTTGTATAAAATGTTATATGTCTTAAAATTGAAATGATTCAAATAACGCTACAATATGTAATACCATACAAACACTTATATATAGGAAGTACCAGCGGCGTATCCACCGTGCTTGTATCATATTACATACGCCTCGTTACTTAAATCACTTACTCAAACCAAACCCTCAAGATGAAATGTTTAACAATTGTAGAAATGTTTATGTATAGTCAAATGTCTATTGTCAAATGTAAATCATGTCAACAGATACAACTGGTTCACACGGTTCAATAGTTACAAACGGGTCATATAATCAAAGGGTTACAACGGTTCACACAGTCAAATGGTTACAACGGTTCAAAATGTAGTATAATGTGTTCATATGTTGGATGAACATATGCAACAGAAATGCAATGTAAAACTATGTACTAAGTATGCACGTAATGGACATACATAGCATAAGTGTAATGTAAAACAATGTACTAAGTATGCACACAATGGGCGTACCTAGCATGAAATGTATTGTAAAGTGATGTACTAAGTATGCACACAATGGGCATACATAGCATAAAATGTATTGTAAAGTGATGTACTAAGTATGCACACAATGGGCATACATAGCATAAAATGTATTGAAATCATGTACTATAAATGTACTAATAAACATAGCAAGTATATGATGTGAAACAGGAAAGCATGAAAGTAACAAGTAGGCACATGTGTTTCACCCCAAAACGTTTTGGAAAACAGTAAAAGAGGGGTCTATGTACTCACTTGAGATTGCTCAGAAGTCCTAAGATAACCACCAAGCAATGCTAGAGATCACGGAATCAAACGACACCTAATATAGGTAACTATGTTAATAAACCGGACCTATATCGGAGGATTGGATAGAATGAGGGTTCGTAAACCAAACGAGTATGGAGACTAGTGTAATATGGTTTAACAAAGTCTACATTCTAAAATGAAACCTAACCTAAGTGCGTATGACCCATTACGACCCGTTTAGGTAGCTTATGCTACTTTAACGCGTCGTTCGCGTAAAACGCGTTCGGAACGCCTAACTAGTCCTATGATAAGTAAAATATGCCTCTACATGTTTAATATTGTTACCAAATCAGTTTAGATACCAAAAGTTATGTTACATAAGCTTAAAATGAATTTTGGCGTAAAAAAGGCATTTTGGTAATTTACCTAAGGCATATTAACTACCTATCATACAACTACTTAAACGAAGCGACCATAAGGTATAACCTCAGAAGGTTATGCCCTATATAGTATGATCACCTAATGTGTTTGGTCGGATCCAAATGATCGACCAAATGGGTCGGGTTCGAAGGTATAAGCGATTTATTAGATCGCTTACCCTTACGACCCTAGACAACGTGGTAATCAGTAGGCATAGTCACAAGGGACTATGACCATCGTGATTACGCTCACGTTGCGAAGTTCAAACGAACTTCGCATTGACCATAAACTGGTCAATGCAGAAAGTCAAACAAAGTTTGACTTTCGGACTCGAAAAGCAATAAAAGAACGAAGGAATACTTACGAAGGGTCCCCGAATGCTAATCTTGATTCAAGTAGCTCAGGTATGAAACAAAGGTTTCAACTTAGAGCTTCTCAATTCAGATTCTTGTGGGTTTGAAGCAAATGGGGGTGGGGTATTTATAGTTTTCGGTTCACCGTTAGGATCGTTTCTTGGAAACCGTGCTTGAATCACATCCCTACACTTGTTGGAATGCTCATATGCACTTATTGCCCCCCATAAGCAGGAACCAACACTTGGAATCAGATTAGAAGTGCTTAACAGCTGTAATCTGCTGTCAAATTGAGCTTATCTGATCTAGGACACTGACGTGGGCCGTGTAAGATGACACACTAACCTTACGCGGGCCGCCTGGCCTGACTGGTCAGAAACCAACTTTCAGAAATGACAGTTTTGGTCCCTGTTGTGTTTTAAAGCCTTTTCCGACACGTTTAAGGCCCGTTAAGCCAACGTTAAGGCCCTAAAATGATGCCTAAACATTGTGGATATGAAACATGCTCAAAAATATGTCGGATGTTGGTTCGTTTGGTCGTACGATCGCGATGTTCGCTTAATTTCGACGGAATGCACATAAGCGCGAAAAACGATCCAAATTGCGTGACGAATGGATTTTTCTTATGCCAAACACTAAAATAAAATATTTTAGTGCTTGCATAAATTTTTGGATGTCCGGATGTATTCAGAACGTAAGTTATGCGCGAAAATGCAAACTTGTGCACTTTTTGACGCTTTTAGTCCCTGAATGCCCCAATAGTTTATTTTTAGCACAACGAACCCCTCAAAGCCTATTTCTAAGCTATGTAAAGGATATTTATGGTATGTTTAACTTATGGTCATGTTCCAGAATGTCTGTTACAGTTCAAATTGGCATACTTTCGCAGTTTGTCAACTTTAGTCCCTGTAAGCGATTTAACTTGTTTTTGCCATACCAAAGCCTTCAAAACTTATTTCTAAGTTATGTAAAGGTTATTTAAGGTATGTTAAGCCTATTTCACTATTCCAGAGTGTTTGTTGCATTAAACTGGTTATTTTTACGCATCAGTGCACGTATAACCTTCTAGAAAGCGATTTAGAGCTTGAAATCGAACAGGAATTGATATGTGCAAAAGATACACATATTTATACAGATCCCAAGTATGAAATACAATATTTCATTGGCTTGGTATTTGTTTGATGGTTGCAGTGACCCAGGTGTCACAGTCTCCCCTACTTTTGGAAATTTCGTCCCGAAATTTATTCGTAGGAGTCCATCTGTGACTTTGCATCAAGTAACTACCAGATATACAAGGCATAATCCTTTCATTTCCTTAATGGACATTCTTCAGAACGAAAATGAACAGACGGAGTCATTTTCCTCAATGAGTATTCTTCAGAAGCGAAAATGGAGGAATAAACAAACGGGGATTCATTTCCTCAACGGACAATCTTCAGAAACGTAAAATGAACTTAGGGAGTCATTTTCAACGGGTGCTTCATCAGAAATGGAAATGAAAAGGAGAAACAAACGGATATTCATTTCCTCAACGGACAATCTTCAGAAACGAAAAATGAACTGACGGAGTCATTTTCAACGGGTGCTTCCTCAGAAATGGAAATGAAAAGGAGAATCAAACGGATATTCATTTCCTCAACGGACAATCTTCAGAAACGAAAATGAACAAACGGAGTCATTTTCAACGGGTGCTTCCATAGAAATGGAAATGAAAAGGATAATCAAACGGATATTCATTTCCTCAACGGACAATCCTCAGAAACGAAAATGAACAAACGGAGTCATTTTCAACGGGTGCTTCCTTAGAAATGGAAATGAAAAGGATAATCAAACAGATATTCATTTCCTCAACGGACAATCTTCAGAAACGAACATGAACAAACGGAGTCATTTTCAACGGGTGCTTCCTCAGAAACGGAAATGAATAGAGTTATTTCTAGGCACATGACAAAACTTGCAGTGGTTTCTGTACACTAAATTCCATAATTATGTATGCATCCATAATTACATAATTCCTTGCACAGTCCGCACAGTTTGTCTTGTAATGTTTAGGGGAGGAAAATCAAACCTGTGATGAGGGTGACTAGACTACCATAGGGTCCTTTTAATTAGATCGACATATGATCTTTTTAATTAGGCCACCAAGGAGTCCTTTCAGCTATATCATCACATGATGTTCCTAACCAGATTTTTGGAACAATCTGTCTAACTAGACCACTCAAGGGGTCTAATTATGGAGTAGTACTTTATAATCCAAGGGACTTAACTACAACGTAGAAGTCCATTAAGGATTTTAGATAGTACCTTTGGGTATCCTACTATGAATCCCTTATACGCATGATATGGAAGATTCTACGAGGATTTGGATAAAAAAACTTGGATTACACAAAAACATAAAAGGGAGCACATAAGCACATAATCACATAGTTGTTTAACTTGGTTATTAATTTTCAATTAACTTGTTATTGATTGAAAATGGATATGGAAACCAGTCGATGGACTTCAATGTCCTCCGGGATCTATCTGAAAAGATAGGAAGATCTCCCAAAAATTCGATTTTGTTTTCAAAGAAACGTAATATTCGAATTTAAGGAACACAACAATTTTTGGATTTACAGAAATACCCTTAGGTACCCTATTAAGGATTTATAGTGGTACTTTGGGTATTCGTCCAGTGTTGTAACTTGCGCCTTGTACTTCGTTTCCTTAGAAGAAATGGGTACTTAGGAATTTCGTGGAAAACGCAAGAGATCATAAGATGGAAAAATTTTGGGGGTAGTTTTCTCTTCAAGGAATATGATTCCTTGCTTGTCGGTATTGTAGGGGATATGTTCTTTATACGTACAACCACATAAATACATTGCAATGTAAATAAAAGATTTATTTATAAACAATGATAACAACTGTTTCATGGACCTTGACAACAAAAGAAAATAATACATAAGACGTGATTATTTCTAAACGATGTTGTCTTCTAGTCGGTCAGATGCTCATCCCTGTGCTGGATTTGCATTAGCAAGCTTTGGACAATTTCTTTGGAAATGGCCCATCTCGCCACAGTTGAAGCAAGAACCTGGTAGAAAACGACCTTGAGGAGGATTGTTTCCAGTTTGGTTTGGTGCAGCTGCAGCTGGGCAGACTCTTGCTGTATGGCCTATAAGTCCACAAGTTTGGCATTTGCGGCACTTTACATTGGCATGATGATGGAGGCTACATTGGTTACACAAGGGTGCAGTTCCATTGTATGGCTTCCTAGCAGGGGGTTGAGCTGGTTGGTTGGGGACGGCTTGATCATTGTGAGTAACCATGGCGAAGTTCTGAGAAGCCTTTCGCTTCTTTGACTTCTTAGGGGATCCAGTCTGTTCATCCATGGTCTTTGATTCCTCGATTGGGTTTGATTCCTCGACCGGTTTCTTGTCACCTTTTCAGAAAAGTTTACCTTTCCTGATCTTTGATTCAGTCAAGGTTGCAGATAGCTCAATGGCCTGTCTAACTGTAGTAGGGTTGCTACCAGTCACAATGTCTTGTATTGAGTCAGGGAGGCCATCAATGTACTTTTCGATTGCCTTATCCAAAGGCGTGACCATGTTTGGGCATAACAGACTTAACTCCTCACGGTCCGTGTAGGCTCGATGTTCACTGCTATCTTGCGTAAGATCGTCAAATTCCCTTTCCAAGGCCCTGATCTCGTGACGAGGATAGAACTCCCTCATCATAAGGGCCCTAAGTTCAGCCCATGTCTGTGTTAGAGCAACTTCTGCACCACGATCTCTCATAACCCCGTTCCACCACGTAAGGGCCCACTTCTAGAACACACTCGAAGAAAACTCAACCTTGCGATTGTCAGGACACTGCACATGGCGGAAAGTATTCTCAATGCTCTCGAACCATTGAAGAAGCCCAGTCGCTCCCTCCGAACCACTAAACTTGAGTGGTTTAGCTGAGTTAAAACTCTTGAAATTGCATGGACCATTGTTGTTGTTGTTGGCTTGGTTCCATTGAGCAAAGAGGTTTGGGAATTGAGCAGCCATTTACTGCGTAATGATTTCTGCCAGTTCGGCAGTCGCTATCTGGTTTTCGCGTCGAGGAGGCATTCTAAACAAGAAAGAAAACAAATGAAATGGCATTGGGTAAGAATAGGATGTTACAGTTACCGACCAAAATCATGGTTGATGGTCATTTGTTTGAACCACGAAGCAAACAAACAACACAAAGGCTGAATCAAAGCAAATAGATCCTCATAGTGTATCGCGAAAACATGCTTGCCTATAAGTGGACACTCACCCCAAGAGTTCCCAGGTAAGAGTGACTGGTCCAATTATGTGGATTTGTACGAACACTCTAGCCTTAGACAAAAAACTCAGGGTACAGGCATTCACTCTTCCAGTTTGCACGTGTTCACACTATTTAGGACCCAAAACTTTGACGAGAGTTTTGAAAATTCAAAGGGGTTCAAAACCTTATAACAGAGGGTTCAAAACCTTACAATAGAGGGTTCAAAACTTTACAATAGAGGGTTCAAAACCTAGTAATCAATCATCCTAGAACAGATGATTCGTTTTCAAAGCGGTTTTGAAATTTATGTTCTTGTTGTGGTCGTCGCCTAAGGATAGGTGACGGTATTGTTTTATGACTAAACGCAAGTAAACTCACGTTAGGGTCCTAGGAAGGTTATAGACTAGGTCAAAGTATTACTAATAACCTAATTCCCTATAACCATTGGCTCTGATACCAACTTTTCTGTCACACCCCGACCACGTAGAACATACAAAACGTGGCGGAAACATCGGGGAGTGTTGTAACAGAATTAATTGTTTCAAATCCATGGCAATTGAAGTTTCGTTTTATTAATCAAACATGAAAATTTACACCGTTTTAAACAAGAAACAAAGGGTACATAACAAAAATTAACTAGTTCTTGTCTCGTTTTAAGGCACTAAGGCACAGGTCCGCCTAAGTATATCTTGATAAGTCCTATGCATCATCTCCAGAAAACACAAGTGAAAATAGGTACGTCAGCATAAAAATGCATGTGAGATACATAGGTTTTGTGAAAATAGGATTCATGACTTATGTTTGAGAAAATGTTTAGTCATGAACCTTGTAATTTGCTTTGTCTTGTAAATCATTTGAAAAACGATAAGATCAGATGATATGTATAAATAAGAGAATAATGTATGGTTAAATGAATAACCATACATAGATTTTGTGAAAATAGGATTCATGACTTATGTTTGAGAAAATATTTAGTCATGAACCTTGTAATTTGCTTTGTCTTGTAAATCATTTGAAAAACAATAAGATCAGATGATATGTATAAATAAGAGAATAATGTATGGTTAAATGAATAACCAGGTAAAATGAGTTTGCATAAGATAAGTTGTTTGTAAATCACTGTCTTGTGAAAAGTATGTTATTTGTATAAAATGTTATATGTCTTAAAATTGAAATGATTCAAATAACGCTACAATATGTAATACCATACAAACATTTGTATATAGGAAGTACCAGGGGCGTATCCACCGTGCTTGTATCATATTACATACGCCTCGTTACTTAAATCACTTACTCAAACCAAACCATCAAGATAAAATGTTTAACAATTGTAGAAATGTTTATGTATAGTCAAATGTCTATTGTCAAATGTAAATCATGTCAACAGATACAACTGGTTCACACGGTTCAATAGTTACAAACGGTTCATATAATCAAAGGGTTACGACGGTTCACATAGTCAAATGGTTACAACGGTTCAAAATGTAGTATAATGTGTTCATATGCTGGATGAGCATATGCAACAGAAATGCAATGTAAAATAATGTACTAAGTATGCACGTAATGGACATACATAGCATAAGTGTAATGTAAAACAATGTACTAAGTATGCACACAATGGGCGTACCTAGCATGAAATGTATTGTAAAGTGATGTACTAAGTATGCACACAATGGGCATACATAGAATAAAATGTATTGTAAAGTGATGTACTAAGTATGCACACAATGGGCATACATAGCATAAAATGTATTGAAATCATGTACTATAAATGTACTAATAAACATAGCAAGTATATGATGTGAAACAGGAAAGCATGAAAGTAACAAGTAGGCACATGTGTTTCACCCCAAAACATTTTGGAAAACAGTAAAAGAGGGGTCTATGTACTCACTTGAGATTGCTCAGAAGTCCTAAGATAACCACCAAGCAATGCTAGAGATCACGGAATCAAACGGCACCTAATATAGGTAACTATGTTAATAAACCGGACCTATATCGGAGGATTGGATAGAATGAGGGTTCGTAAACCAAACGAGTATGGAGACTCGTGTAATATGGTTTAACAAAGTCTACATTCTAAAATGAAACCTAACCTAAGTGCGTATGACCCATTACGACCCATTTAGGTAGCTTATGCTACTTTAACGCGTCGTTCGCGTAAAACGCGTTCGGAATGCCTAACTAGTCCTATGATAAGTAAAATATGCCTCTACATGTTTAATATTGTTACCAAATCAGTTTAGATACCAAAAGTTATGTTACATAAGCTTAAAATGAATTTTTGCGTAAAAAGGGCATTTTGGTAATTTACCTAAGGCATATTAACTACCTATCATACAACTACTTAAACGAAGTGACCATAAGGTATAACCTCGGAAGGTTATGCCCTATATACTATGGTCACCTAATGTGTTTGGTCGGATCCGAATGATCGACCAAATGGGTCGGGTTCGAAGGTATAAGCGATTTATTAGATCGCTTACCCTTACGACCCTAGACAACGTGGTAATCAGTATGCATAGTCACAAGGGACTATGACCATCGTGATTACGCTCACGTTGTGAAGTTCAAACGAACTTCGCATTGACCATAAATTGGTCAATGCAGAAAGCAATAAAAGAACGAAGGAATACTTACGAAGGGTCCCCGAATGCTATTCTTGATTCAAGTAGCTCAGGTATGAAACAAAGGTTTCAACTTAGAGCTTCTCAAATCTGATTCTTGTGGGTTTGAAGCAAATGGGTATGTTTAACTTATGGTCATATTCCAGAATGTCTGTTACAGTTCAAATTGGCATACTTTCGCAGTTTGTCAACTTTAGTCCCTATAAGCGATTTAACTTGTTTTTGCCATACCAAAGCGTTCAAAACTTATTTCTAAGTTATGTAAAGGTTATTTAAGGTATGTTAAGCCTATTTCACTATTCCGGAGTGTTCGTTGCATTAAACTGGTTATATTTACGCATCAGTGCGCGTATAACCTTCCAGAAAGCGATTTAGAGCTTGAAATCGAACAAGAATTGATATGTACAAAAGATACACATATTTATACAGATCCCAAGTATGAAATACAATATTTCATTGGCTTGGTATTTTTTTGATGGTTGCAGTGACCCAGGTGTCACAAAAATGCTTCATAAGTTGGTAAAATAATTTGAAACTCCAAGATTCCTTGTTCCAAAATTCTGCAGGAAGATGAACACGGGGCCGTGCTCATTGAGCACGGAGCCGTGTCCGAGGATACTGTTCCATTAAAATGAATTATTTTTGGTTTGTTTTCATAGAATGTCTAGTTAAAACAGTGGAACCTCTTCTGCGCACTCTAGAAACAGTCGAATGGAAAGAAGGTCATCAATTGAAGCAACTCTGGTACGCTACATAATGGCATTACGTGAAGCTCTTGATGAGATGACTTCGGTAGAGGAGGTCCTAATAGATTGTATAAACTATCTTACGGTGGGGTTGGAAAACAGTTTTCAAGAAATTAATCTCTTGCACCAGAGGTTAAACATTCTTGTAACACCTCCCATGGAACCAATCCTCCCTCAAGAGGATTGGAACCTAGCACTTGGAATCAACAATCCTACTGGGTGGGATGACTTTCCAGCGGAGCCTCCTCTTGAAGATCTACAAGAAGTACCGGTGGAGGTTGCACCTCCTCAAACCAATGCCAATGAGCCTGTCTTTCTTCTCCCATAGGAGATGACGTGTGAGGAACCCATGCCCGGAAAAGGAAGTTCTTCAAAGCCGTATCCAACCAAGAGAATTTTCTCTTTGGAAATTTTGCTAATAGAATAATTTTAGGCTAGAACTTCTTGATTTAGATTTCATGTGCTTCTTTGACCTATTTATCTAGAGTTTTAACTTTTTAGGATTGTTATGTAATTCTCTCTATGACTTAATGAATGATGGTTTTATTTAATTTGGTGTTTGGATGATGTTGAAATGGATAAAACACACTCGAATGGTGAAGGAGAACAAGGGAAACTTGAACCAGCACCCCATGCACGAAAACAGGGCCATCCGACAAAATTTTCTTCATTACAGCAAGGGCCGTGCCCGCCCAACACGGCCCCGTGCTGCACAATCTGCAGAAAATGCCCAGTTCAGGTAACTGGACACGGGCCGTGTTCACCCAACACGCCCCCGTGTCCAGGATTCTGTTTCTTTTTACATATTATGTTACTGGCGATCTGAACACGGGGACGTGCCCGGACACCACAGGGCCGTGTACAGACGCCCAGTAACATAAATTTTGCTTTTTCACACCTTTTTACACATTCAATCAACCTAAAAACTTATTTTTGGGACACATTGAGGATAATGTGTAATTTAAGTGTGGGGGGTTGCTAAAATCTTGAATCTTGCAAGTCCTAATTACAAGCCTTACACAAAACTCTATTGGAACCGCTAATCACCCCAAAGTTTTTCAAATTTTTTTTTCATTTTTCTTACTTGTCTAGGTTTAACTTGGGAATTTCAAATTCTATAAAGGTTATATTTTTACAAATTTACAACCGATAGCGTCGTGATAAAAAGAACCAACATAAGAAAATTATGTAACGGCATGACATGCTTAGTTAAAATTTGATTATATATACTTGATCTCATAAAAACCCATTCCCACAAAAGTGAGTTTTGAGCCTTTATTGAGAATACAAATACATATCTTTAAACTAAATGCTCATTTTTCGTTTCTTGTGTGAATAACCGTTTGGTTCTTACGACTCTAGAACTTGCCACGACGATACGTTCCCGGTCCTTACCAACTTAAACCCAAGTAAGTAAATGATGGAGGCATTAGGACTAATCCTTTTTCATTTCTACACCATTATTTTCTTTTTTTTACCACCTACCCAAAATCCCCCTAGTTAACCCCTTTGAGCCTAAACCTTTTCATTTCTTAACCCAAAAACAAACACCCTTTCACCCACCAAAACCCTTTTTTTTTTATTTTTAACCCTTTGTTTTAGTAACAAGCTCGGTTTTTTCGTATGACTTTTCAAAAAAAAAAATGATGATGAAGCAAAAGAAATAAACAAGCAAGTTCATCAAAAATAACTTTGTTTGAATAATGGCTTCATCAAAATAAAAATTGCAAAAATAAAAAGTCTTACGAAAACCGATGTTTTTTACGCTTTTCGCCCTTTTCTACTAACCATTAACCCAACCACCTACCTTTAACCCTAGCCTAACCCTTCACCCAAAAGTCCTCTTGATATTTACAAAGGTGTATAGTTAAAAAGGAGGAGGATTGATTGCTTGGCAAGCGTATGGTAAGAATAAGTTCCATGCCGCTCTCTAGTGATTCACTAAAATACATTTCCGGCCGAGTGTTGAGTGATCCCTGTGAGGTATGTGAACTTGTATATAAATGGAATTTTAAAAAGGCATGTTATGCCCTAATAAGTAATTTATCTTATGTAATGTTTTAAATAAATCATGATGAATAGGATTGTAAATAAATAAAAATAAAACTTGATAAAGAATCTTGGAAATCCCGACACTCTATGACAAGCCCAAAAACCTTCTCTTCTACCCATTCCATTTGGAAGTGTAAAGCCACATTATAAAGAGTTTTGATTGAGGAGAAGCAAAGATTCAAGTGTGGGGGTATTTGATGTGCACAAAATGCAACATATAAATTACACCAATTGTGGAATAAAACTAACCCTTTTTAGTACTAATGTTGGAAAAAAGTGTGTTTTTGTCTTCCTTTTGTATTTTCAGGATTAAATGAGCTCAAATTAACAAAAGAAGCAAAAAAGGCAGCTAAATCTAACATAAATACAAGAAAATGAACAAACGTGGCATGCCCGCCCCCCCCCCCCCCCCCCCGACAGCATCTTCCCAAGCAAAATCAAGAAGACAGAAGACTGAACACGCCCCGTGCTCAGTGAACACGTGGGCGTGCCCAAGTCCATCATAAAAGACAAATCTATAGAAGCTTCTATCACCTACCACGGGGGCGTGCCCAGCGGACACGGGGCCGTGGTCAACTATAAGATTCGCAGAATCTGGGGAAATCTTGATAGTACAGATATGCTTCTGCACACGGGGGCGTGCCCAGCGAACACAGGGGGCGTGGTCAACTAATGCAGACAAACTGCAATTAATGAAGGAAGAGAAGAGGATGGACACGGGGACGTGCCCAATGGACACGGGGCCGTGCCCGAGCTGCTGTTCAGGCTATAAATAGGGGTGCTTGGCTCATTTGCAAACCATCCATTGGCACACCACATCTCTCACACTTCACCCACCACCCACCACCATCACAACACCCTCATTCACCACCATCATCCATTGTCCTTCATAGAGTGTGTGAGTCGTCTCGGGATCCAAGATTGATCGTAAGAGTTCTTAACAATCAAAGGCCATGTTTGCCTAAGTCTCTTACATCACTTGGTGAAGACAAGTGTCTAGTGTAATACTTTTTATTTTTAATCTTTTCGCACTTTTTACTTGGTTATGTATTAATGACTTTAATAACTAGTTTCTTATGTTGAAGGTGATTCTTCCTTATCGTTTGTCCGTGGTGACTTGGCATTATTTTACTGTCTATATAAAATAAAAGATTTTCACCATTCATATCTCCATGGTCTATATGGAGGTATGTTGGCTACCTGGTCGGGGGTTAAGGGAACGGTTTGGTAAGAGTCTTGCCTTGTTCAGTGTATAGATCCTGCAAGGAACTGGGTCAAATTTAGTAGGACCTCCTTCAATACCCACCGGTATTGGATGGCGGGGGTCCAAACTCTTTTATCCCCTCATATGTAAGCTACTATTAATACTTTAACCCGGCTACTTAGGACTGTATCCCTGCTGACTCAGACTACTTAGCCGAGGGTAACGTCAACTTCAAAAGAGGGGACTACCATAATAAGCATTAATAACTTAATTAATTATCTTTCAATAATCCGACCCTTTAGGATTGTATCCTTGTTGACTCAAGCTACTGGGTTGAGGGTAACGTCACCTTCAAAACAGGGGCCTACTACAATAACTAAGATAATCTCTTAAAAAGTGCAAAAGTGCGGAAATAATCAAAGGTTACACTATACACGAGTCAGAGCCAAGTGATTCATCTTGTCTATATGTTTTTACTTTTATTTTATTTTTCAGCATTTTAGTTAGTTTTTATTTTTCTAGTTTAAAACCTTTTTCTAACTTTTGATTTGATTAGACGTTGAGGATAAACCGGTACTAAAAGCTCTTATGTCCTTGGACGACATCGGTATCTTGCCAACAGTATACTACGCTCACGATGGGTGCACTAGCCCATATGTGTGTTTGGTGTTAGTAAAATATCGTGTTTTATAAATTTAAAACTTGACTAACATGTAAACAAGGCTTAAAATATACTTAAATTTATATCACACCGCACGCACATCAAAAACCATATAAGAATGGTTGCTTGACGATGACTTTGGTAAAGATACCCGATGGACGTGTAGGATTGTGGGTGATTGCGTAAACCGAGAGACGGGAACGCGAAAAAGAAAGTCAAAAGACTCGGAATATGAGTCATGACTAAAAGACGGTGAGAATTTGCAAACATAAATTTTGATAACTATGTTCAACTATTTTAGAGTGAACGGGTCGAATAGAGAACGAAGTTTGACGTTCATAAGTGATAAAACCTCACACGAATAAGTCAAACGAGACAAATAAAGTATAAGAAATTGGTAGTACAAATAGGCGCAAACCGAATAATAGAAGCGCGAAATATTAATGAACCTATGTGATGGGTCGTAAAGGAATATAGATAGGAAAAACGCAAACTAGCGAAACAAGAATGTTAAAAACATTAAGATAAAGGACCCGGGTGACGGGTTGTAAAGAAGTACAGGTAAGAACCGGATAATGGTAAGAGTAGGACAAACTGTGAGTAAATTGACCAAAAAAAAACCGTTAAACTAAAATTCAGTTTTTGTAAGAAACAACATTTTAACAAATATGAATACTATGAGAAGAACTCGGAAATAGTTAATATTAAAGGGTATAGGTTTTAACACCGATAGGTGTGAAATGATACATTTGAAAGAAAGATTTTCGACAATGGAAAGTCGACATAAACTTAAAACAAGATGTGATGTGATTACGGTCACTAAAAGTGACATAGAATTTAACCATGTTGTAACGTGAGTTACGAGATATGAAATCAGAAACACGCAAAAGGCCGGGATGGCAATATGATATACCCAAGTAACGGAGTATAAAATGATGGCGACAAATCAGTCTAGCCGGTAAAAACCATTCGAAGTCAAAATAGTGTTACGACTTACGCAAGGCGCTTGTCAATATAAAATTAGCTAGAAGTAAAAATGCTGAATAATAAATACGACCGAGCAATCAGAGGACAACTCGGTCAAATAAGTGACCAGAATAAGAAATACAAGCTGAAGGTAATGGCCTACGAGGCCTTACACGTGAAAGGCGCATATGTCTTAAAACTAAAAACACATTACTATACTTTTTGGTAAGATTATCATATGCGAGTAATGCTCAAGTAATCACCGAAAACTAAGGTTCAGATGATCTAAAATAATAAAGTACGTGAGAAAGGTTTCGGGGACGAAACCTCTTTAAGGAGGGTAGACTTGTAACACCCAAAAAACGGGTTTTGTAATCAAACCCCGTTAACACGAAAAGAAGGGTAAAGTACCGTTAGTGGTAAAGTAACCCGGTAAATATTAGGATTTAATAAATAATCCTAATATTAATTAAAAAGCGGATAAGTGTTATGATGTCATGAACATGCTTTAATCGAAAGCTGAATTCAAACAGCTTCTGATCAGAATTTACAACCGACTTGTATTGGCTGTAACATGGACAAAAGCTAACGAAAACATGTGTTTCTTGAGTCTAAAATGTAATTCCAGGAAATATCTTTAAAACCCCACTGGAATTGCATTTTTTCGACGAAAATTGAATGTTTTATGAATTTTTCGGTATTGAAGGTCAGGCTGCGTTTTCTGCCAGAATTTGCAGCCCATTACGAATATCATAACTCAATTTAAGAATTGACTTATGATCTCAAATTTTTACAGTAGGTATCATCAGACAATTCCAAAAATATCCAATTGGAATTTCGTCAATCGGATAAACGAGGATTTTTAAATGAATTTTTTCGTAAGCTGCAGTCAGAAGTGACGAATCTGATTGCAGCTTAGTAAATGAATTTTTATGAATTTTTGGTAAAGAGTTAGATCTTGAAATTTTAGCACAAGGCCTATCCCTCCGAGAGGTACGTCACATAAAAACA